>WBNH01001639.1:81459-207784 GCA_013401255.1 Urocolius indicus | reverse complement strand
TATATATATAATTTTTTTTTCTTGAAATCTGAACAGAAAAATAGACTACTCTGGAATGCATGAAAGTCCCACGACTCTTCCATACATCAGATACTTATAAAGCCAACACAATGGCAAACAGGTGGTACAGAGGTAACTAGAACATCTGTACTTTATTCGAGAACTATTTAAAGCCATATTCTCCCCAGGTGGGTGATCCTAAAGCAACCTCAGGTAACACTGGTTCAGTCTGATTACTGTAAGCAGAAGTGAGTGACTGAACATGAAGAAGTTGGGGCTAATTTGGAGTCGCTGGGGAAGCCCATCACCTCCCCACCTCGCTCCCAGCTGGGCTGCAGGGGAGGGCATGAGTGTTACACCATCTCCATCATTTGCCTGCTTTATTCAGTAATTCTGCTCATTGCTTTCAAATGAGGCGTTAAAAACTGTTGGAGATCATGTTACATGGAGCTTACCAACAGAGAGAGAACGTGGCTTTAGGAACCTTGTCTTTGCAGTGAGTTTTACATACCCTTGTTACGTACTATAAACTGTACCGGTTGTCATTTTGTCGAGACATAAATATACAATAGGTACAAATATTAACAATACATTACAATTTTACAGAAGAGAATACTGTTTTCCTTAGAAATGTGTATCTTATTAGCTGCAAGGGAAGAAAAGGCTACAGTTTTTTTCACAGCCATAGTTGCCAAAGAAACCGACCGTCTCGGATGTGTTTCTGCGTGACTCGCACAGACAGATCCTCCCCGGCATTTGACACACGGCATGTTCAGGAAGGGAATGTGCGTTCCGTGGGTTTTCTTTTCCTCTTTTTTTTATACCTTTACTGGCTCTCAAACCTTTCAAAAAAGATGTGGATTTCACAGGAGACTGTTTTGCTTCATTTTTTTTCCCTGTTAAGTGTGCTTAGGTGAAGTTTCTAAGAAAAGGCACTGAGAAATCTACTGCAATATTTTTCCTCTGCTCAAGGCTAAAACTCGAAAGATCTTTGCCTCCTGGTTAAGAAAACTGCACCCATTCCTTTCACATAAATATATATTCTCTCTCTATATATATTTAAATATATGTATTAAAAATGATGTTGATGGCATAAGATACACAACAAACATCACACAGACATCATCTTACGGATGATGTCCTCTGCGTCAGCAGGTGAAACTCTGTCAGTTTGCTTGATGCGTGATGCACAGACCTGAATGCCAAATATCAGTGATTACATTGCACGCTGTAGCTTGATGCAAGAGATATTGCATGTTTCCCCCAACTGTTATGAGCTTTGGGAATGATCTATCAAACAAACTATAAAATGAAACTGTCTTTCTAGTGTCTCTAGGATCTGGTGAGCATTATGTTTTCAAAGCACTGCTTTTCCTTTTGTAATGAGTACAGATTTTAGTCTACCATAGCTTTATGTTAGAGTAGATTTCCCAGTGCTTACATTATATATATGTGTATTATGCACACACACACATATATAGATACATACTTCATATTCAGACTTTATTTCATTAAAACAAAAACATATTTCCTTTTTAACTGGGCACAAAATGCGAGCTACATCTTCATACACAAACAAGAAAGAAATGCTCTTCAAGCATATTATATGCTTAATTTAAAGTTATTTGCTTTCTATAAGAAATCTATAGGACTTTGGCTATTCAGACTTAAAAGGTAGATCTCCTTTTTTTAAAATGATACTTTTGAATTTGGCTTTCAAAAGTGACTCAATAAAATGCTACTTTAAAGGTAGGACTAAATGGATGTGTGTTGTGAGTGATCACACAAGGCAGACAGAGGGCCTTTGGTTACAAGGAGAGTTGCACCAGTTGATTATCAGGTTAAAAAAAAAAATGGTAGAAGTGTTGATTTTGTCAGTGCCATCTATAAACCCAATACATCAGTTTGGATGTGTGGTAAGTACTACACTATATGGCTATATTGAAATACGTTCAGTTTTGTGATATGTAAAATATGACTCTTTTTTTTTCCACATGAAAGCATCAGCTCTAAAAATATTTACCTTGCAAATCACTATTACTTACTTTTTTATCAAAAAAATGTTCCCTGATTTTTTTCTTCTGTTTACATTTGTGCTGATGGCAGACATGAATGATCACTGAAACATAGAGATTATGTTAAGACTGTTCTCTTTAAGATTTCTCATTGCCATTCTGTGGCCTTGGAAGAAAAACCACAGAATAAATCAATATTTAAAGCTTATCTGCTGGAAAGTCACTTTACTTTCTTTTGACAACTCAATCTTAACTTGTATCTCAGCAATACATCAGTTCCTCTAAGTACACTTGTATTTACTATGGCCAAATCCTAAAGTCCTTCACCAGGCAAAGAGCTCACTCAGAGGAATGGTGGTTTTAGCTGAGTGAAGGCAGAGTAAAAGCTGATGAACCTCAGGAACTGGCCCTATGTAAATACTCTGAAGAGTATTGTTTGCACACAGAGATGCCTTCAACTTAGAGTACCTCCTGCATGGCTCTTGGCAGGCTAATTCCTGAGGTGGTGGTTCAGGTCTTACTGTGCCTTCCCCAGGTCCTGCCCTGCTGCGATGCAGAGGCAGCTTCTGAGCGGGGCCCTCTGGCTGCGTCCCACCACCTGGGGATGGGGTTGGCTGAACAGAGCAGAGTTACCTCCAACACGTGTACAGTTTTGTGCCAAGGAGAGACCTAACAAAGCTATCACCGTAACCCATAACAGTTCCTAAAACATAGATGTGCTTATTGCTTTTGTCCGTACATGCTGCATTCGCTATTACGGATTACAGACAGAAGTACTATACAGCTTGGACGGACAGACATTTACATTCAGGACTAACCAACGGCTCGTTTGGGTTTGTTTGTTTGTTTTTAACACTAGGAAGGACCAAAACGCAGCAGGGTCCAGTGGCTCTGGGTCTTCCTCCCACCTGTGCGCCTCTGCTCCCGCATCCCGTGTCTCAGCACATCCCCCAGGCCTGCTGCGTGCAGATCGCACCGTTACGTGCCCCAGCAGGTACTCAGAGATCGGTCAGGAAACGCTCATTGACAGAGTTATTTACAATTGAGTTTTACAGTAGAAACGGAGAACAACAGAAAAGGTTAATCACAGTTATCACAGGACAGGTTGTGACTTGCTACAGGCGTGTAACAAATCACAGTCACGACAGGAGGCACAAATTAAAATAGTGCTTGGTTAAAGTGCTTGATTGTTACACTCTGCTATCCTACTCCAGCATCACAACAACAACAAGAACAACAACCAACAACAAAAGTCAACGTAAAGTGCTTTTCCCTCCCCTCCTCCCTTACCCGAGATTAAAAACCAAAGACAAATTATTTCCTACACAATTTGACAGAACTTTATTGAAACAATAATGTTTTAAAAACCTAGGCTGGTGGCTGCTAGTTCTGTTCGTTTCAAATGGTCAGATCCTTCTTTCTTTTTTTTTTTTTCAATCTTTTTTATTTTTCCTTTTTTTTTTTTCTTGTTTCATGTATAAATGACTGGATGTTATTCAAACATCAGGCCTGATTCTTCTGTCTCTCGTAGCTGCTTTGCAGGAGCCTCTCCTGCCTGACCTCCTCGTGAGAGAGAGAGAGAGCGCAGCCAGGCCCGGGGCGGGTCGCTAACGAATCCCTCTTTTTGCATATTTATGTAACACTTGCATATCTTTCACTGCACCCCTCGGGCGCAAAAAAGCTTCAGACCGACTGGTTCCTCTCCTATGCCACAGGGCCAGACTCTGGCCGAGGCCCGGAGCCGGCGTGCAGGCGGGAGAGGAGGCCCGGGGAGCCATCCCGGTGCCCGCGGCACGTGCCGCAGGGCCCAGCCGCCACGCTGGCTGTCCCCACGGGGCAGGGCAGCGAGCAGCCCCCTTCCACCGAAGGGTAGGGCGAGAGCTGAGCTCTCCTTCCAGCCCTACGCTCCCTGGCACTGGGAAGGGGGGCTGGCTGCAATGCCTCCGGAGAGTCCTGCTTCTGCATGGCTCCTTCACACCTTCCCAACGTGGGCTGTGGGTCCCCTGAGGGCCACGCGCTGGCCCTGGGGCAGGTATCGATTGTTTAGCAGAGGGTAAGTGCAAGTTTCACTATGTCCTAAGGGATGTTTGGAATTAGATACAAGTGGTGCAACTCACCCTGCCGATATTTCAAAAGAAAACGTCAGGTCCTACAGGATATGGTATTGTTAAACACACACAGAGCATTTTAATTATTGGTTTCTCTAGACCATTACTTGTTTTAAATGGTTTTTCACTTAGATTTTTCCAATAATGCAAGTGTTCCCTGTTACCTTTAGACATAATATCCATCAGAGAAAGCTGTAGATGGAGAACAGCTGCCCTGAAGCAGCGAGCATTGTGTTTTTGATAGCTTTATATCAACCCCAGCAATTTATTCCAGAGTTCAAATCTGGCTGCCTTGGCATCCTTTATGGAACTAATGCAAATCAGATGTTAACATTTCCAAAAGGAGCTCTAGCGTTCAAGGGGAATGGATGGATATTTGGTCACATTGGCTTCACTGGACAACATGAAAGGAGATCAATGTGTGATCATGATTTGCAATCCTTATTTTTGACTGATGTGGGCAACGTCTTTAGAGTTGTTTCAGAGAAGGACATTTTCACAAACCCACACTGAACCTCCCCCAGACTTTTAGAAACAGGTGGCTTGTTTCAGCCAAGTTCATGCCATGCAGAAGCTCTTTTTTTTTTTTTTTGTGTTGACTGTAAAGACATTCCTTTAAACTTTCAGTAAGTTCTTTTGGAGCTCATCTCAGATGCTTTGATCATGTGTGTTAGCATGTCCTCCACTACCTGGTAATACATGGACTTCTGGGGAAATGTGATTTTCTAGTCTGACAGTCTCCTGATTGCCCTGGGTTCTTCCAGTGATACCTTCCATAGAGTAAATGCAGTTTTGCCCTATCAGCTTAGGGGAGGTGGGTATAGCAGCAGCTTCTAGATGGTTCTTCTCTGTTCTATAAACATTGTCCTTTTGCTTTAGATAGCCACTGTTTTTAACACTGTACTTGGGACTCACATTTCCGGGTGGACTTGAATCATAAAGCAGCTGACCTTCATCATCAGTGTCAGCATCTATATATTTGTGTATACCAGCATCGTGGAAGTTGAAAGCTATGGCTGTCTCTGGTGATTTTGGGGGTGTTCTCGCACTCGCAGTTGTGTAGATCGATGTTTCTGGGCTCATGAGAGATCTGTCAGAGAGTAAGGAAGTATCTGTGGCAGCAGCAGCAGCTCCTCGGCTCTTGAGAGGCTCTGGATACATTCTCAGTACATTTGATGCTTGTACTAACGTGCTGGTGTCCTCTTCCATGAAGTTGACTTTCAGAGATCTTAGTTTTAAAGGGTTACTGGCCTTTATGGAGCTTTTGGGACTGTCTATAAAAAAAGCAGAACGGTGGCTGCCTTCGGAGCTTGGGTTCATCTCCACAAACCTGGCACTGCTCCCCTCTGGCCTGCTCTGCTCCTGGATCACATTAATGCCCCCTTTGCAGGGAAGGGTAGCGAGTGGGCTGTGGGAAAACCTCCCAGAGTCGGGGAACTCTGCCGCGCAGCTTATGAAGCTGTCGATGCTGGACATGCTCCTCATGTCAATGATCCCATCAGTGCGAGTCGTCAGCAAGGGCACCATAGGACCAGGAAGGTTTTCCATTTCTAGCTCTTCCTTTTGCTTTCCAGGTTGACTTGACTCTTTAGTGTTAAGGTTTGGCTGGGACTGAGTCTTTGCCATTTTGTTATACATGTCTTCTAACTGTTGGACATTGAGGTGCTGAGGACTTGAAGATGACCTGGCTTTTTCTGGAGACCCTTGTTCCTTAGTTTCAAAAGATTTACTAGAGCTCGTTTCAGAGAGCGTTCTCTTGGTCCATTTCCATTTGCTGGGAGACAAATGATTGTCCTGAACTTTATCCTTTTTGGCTATGCTTTCTCCATTCTTTTCAACCACAATGTCCATGAGTTCTATACTACGGGCAAACGCATCTTTCATGTTCATGGAAACAATACTGCCGTTCCTTTTCGCTCTCTCAAGAGCTTCCCTGCGCTTAATGGCTTTCTCCTGCCTCTTCTGCTCTTTGTAGAACTCGGAGAAGTTATTGACAATAATTGGGATGGGAAGAGCAATCACCAGCACTCCAGCAATGCAGCACAGTCCTCCTACTATTTTACCTAAAAGTGTTTTGGGGTAGATGTCTCCGTAGCCTACTGTTGTCATGGTGATTGTTGCCCACCAGAAAGAAGCTGGGATGCTCTTGAATTTTGTATCATCCTCGTCCTTTTCTGCAAAAAACACTAAACTGGAAAAGATCATAATGCCCATGGCCAAAAACAAGATGAGCAACCCAAGCTCATTGTAACTCCTCCTCAGTGTAAACCCCAAGGACTGTAAACCCGTGGAGTGCCGGGCGAGCTTTAGAATCCGGAGTATCCTCATAATCCGAAATATTTGAACCACTCGTCGTACGTTTTGGAACTGAAGTACACTTTTGTTGGATTCTGTGAGGAAGATAGTGACATAGTAGGGTAAGATAGCCAGCAAATCGATGGCATTCAGCGGGCCTTTGAAAAACTTCCATTTCTTCGGCGAGGACAGGAACCGCAGGAGGTATTCCATTGTAAACCACGCTATGCACACCGCTTCCACGTGGGCGAGCTGGGGGTTATCTGTGATCTGCCCAAATTCATCCATGCCTTGTAGCTCAGGAAGTGTGTTAAGGGACAAGGCAATTGTGGATAGTACAATAAACATGATGGAAATGATTGCCAAGATCTGGAAAGGAAAGAGAAAACAGTGAGTTCACCTCAGAAGGTATTACGGTATCTATCATTGCCCTTAACTCATGGATGTAGGTCTTACCTACACATTTCATGGCTAATTTTACTCTTAGTACACAGAAGTCAGATAACCAATGCATCTTGAGGTGATTTTTATTTTGGAAGCTGCTTTAGTTATGTCACATGCATAAAGGATATAAGGCATCTACTTCAACTTCTGTGCCTTCATCTCTATGCAGTCCAGGAATGTGTACCAAGCAGCCAGGATGCCAGGAGGCCTGTGAAGCAGTTCACAGCAGGAGTTTTTGATTAACTACTAATTAGATGCCCAACAAAGCCCATCTGGGCAACAAGCTCTGAAATCTAAGCAAGAAGGAATGCAATTGTGAATGCAAGATTCAATCAGGGTGATGTCCTCCATTCACATATGGTTACATCTGTGGTTTTGGGTACCTATGGCTAATTCTGTTACATATAAGCATACAAGCAATATGCTCTTCTTTAATGACTCATCTCTAACTTGAAACTTGACATTTGTGAAACAGAAGAAAACTTTACCAAGCTTCCTAAAACTTTATGAGCTCTGAGCTACTCTGCACATCCTATCTCCTCATCACAACCAGAGGAAAGAGCAAACTCATCCAGGCACACTAAACTGCACAACACTGAAACAGTCAAGGCAGGACTGGTCCAACCACTGCACAGCTCATCCACTATCAGAAATCAGCTCTGAGGCTGAGTACAATGAGAAGGGTCTGCAGTGAGCAGCCTCTCTAAAAACCCACATAAATGTGATCAGGTCCTGGGTTACTGACTCTATGCTGAGCTGGAAAGCATGAAGTGCTAGATCAGGGTGTTTGCAGCTTTCAGACGTGTAGGCAGGCTGTCCTTCCACCGCTGTTTTATATGAACATTAATGCTACACTTTCCAGTTTTCCCTAATTACATCATCTTTGAAAGTCATTTTAGGGAGGTTTTAGAGCTGACAGACAATTTGAGGAGTTTTTCTACTAGTGAATTCCTTCTCTAGGTTGTTAATTGGGTTGGATTCTATCGAGTTTCTTAGGTTAATGCCAAGATACAGCAGTCATTTCAAAGCACACGTATGTGTGACTAATGTTTTATGTATCCGTTTCAGTGTAAGCTGGTCCCTTACGCTCGCTTCCCTCCTGCCTGATAGAACAGCAGCATGAAATCAATTGCAACGTACACGCTTGATGACTAGGTACACAACAATAAGCCATGAATTGTAAAACGTATGACAAGAGTTCTGCATCATGACTTGCAAATCTTACACACTCCTTCCTTGCCCATATAACTAGATTTTTATGTTTCCTCACAGTGATCTTTACCAGACAGCCTCTCAATACCAGAATATCCACAGTTACCACCTGGGGCACTGGAGAAAGCTATTCTCATAGGATTTCTCTTCAGCCAAGCTCAGCACAGACATCCTAACAAACTGACAGTCACTACAATGCAACAAGCCTTGCTGCTGTAGGAGAAACATGCAGATCCTACACGGTTTAGAAACGCTGGTTTTTCTCAAGATAAGCCTCACCTGTTCTCCAAGGCTGAATGGCAGAAACAGTCCACAAAGGCTGGAAGCTTCATTTGAATTACATTCATGTAGCAATCTTAATGGCTTTAGGAGAAAAGCCCCTATTATCTTTTAAAAAAATAAAGTCAAAACTTAAGACAAGAGTTTTCCTTTTGAAATTTTGGTTTCAATAAGTGTTATAAAATCTACCCACTGATAAGAAAATCCTTTCCAAATCACTGTAATAAAGCCATTTACCTTTTAACTCACTCAAATGTACTCTCTAACTTTGAGTTGTACATGACACTGCAGACCTAGTAATTTAATCTGAAGAATGAGGCTTGACTAGAAGCAAAAATTAGCTCCATTAAACTCTCTGATTTCATTGTCTAAATTGGATTAAATGGAAGAAGTGAATGGTGTAAATAGCATCCTCTGCCATTTTAGAATAGTCTCGCTTCCAGTTACTAAATTGTTGCCAGGAATATACTGGGAAGATTCCTTCTTCTTTTTAAATGGGTTGCCTAAAAGAATGCTTGTTGTTAGTTGTGCTGTGCACCCTCACAGTGCCAGTGAACCTTTACCTCCTCCTCGCTACCTTCCTCTTCCATAAATTTGCTACTGAAATGTGAACAGCACCATGTGCAATGAGGGGTTTGACTTGGTGCTAGACTTTTCAGGTCACTGAGCCAAAGCAGCTGTGGGAAAGATCTGGGGGCACAAAAAAAATAGAAAGAACTATGGGATAAGGAAAAGCAGAGAAGGACACAGAAAAAAAAAGTGCTTGAGCTGATGGCTTCAAACTCAAGAGAATAAAATAGAAGCCCCGTGTCTCATGGTGAAGTGGGGAAACAAATAAATGTTAACTACTTCTGCATGCTTGGTTGTTTCAAAAGGCCATCTCCTGAAGACTAGGTAACAGCCCTGAGAAGCAGGGACCCTGATTTGCTTTCCTAGAAGGCTCTTTTAGTGGGTTTGCTGTAATTTCTTTATTTACTAGCCAACATTTCTGAAGGTGTTTGGGACACTTTCAATGGTAGGTTTTGCTTGGTTTTATCTCTGCCCACTATACGTAGAAGAGCTTGTTTGTAGACTCAGATGTACCTAGTGTGTTTTATCTTCTTCACTTTCAGTGTAAATATTAACACTCCATCTATATTCAGTGGATGGCATCCAGCAGCAGTAATTGGTGTCAAACCTTCTGTTTCTTTTGATATACCTTCCTGCTTTGAAGATCAAGGCAATGCCAGACAAACATAAATTTGAAAACCAGGAGATCTGAGGGTAAAATTTGTTTTTGGTTTAGTAGATTTAGCTATGGAGCTAAGCAATAAACACAAAGGGACATTTATCATTTCTCCTGCAAGTTGCAGCAAGATGTCACCTCTGCTCCTAAGATACAGATTTTCCCCCTTATTGATCTACTGCAATCATATATCTTTGAGAATCTTGTCAAGCTATGAAAATGAAATGTGAGTTGACTGTCTTCAGGTATTCAAAGCATTTTTCAGTTGGAAAGTATGAAAAAGTAGGAGATGAAGTATCTACAGTGAGGTTGAAAGAATCTTTCTCCTTCTCTAAAGCATACTTTGTCCTGGTCGCATCCAGCATCCAACAAAAAAACACCCGAGGAGTAGCTGTCCACAGAAAACTGGATCCAGCTGCTCCTGTCAGGCATTAGCACTGCATTCAGTGGCACAAGGCTCTATCCTAATGTATTTGCAGTCTGGAGCTTCAGATTAGAGAAATCGACATTTGTTCATCTAATAAGGTTTCCTATCTTGGCCATACTGAACCCCTGGCTTGGCAGCTTTCATCTTTTCCACTGTCAAAATGAGAGAAAGCAAAGACAGACATTTATACCATCAAGAGAACACCTCTAGAGATGAGCATGGCAGACTTATTATTCAGTTCCTGGCCTTTCCTTCTTCCTTTCATCTTCCAGGTTCTCTTTAACAAGAAAAGTCAATGGGACAAATTTGGACTTGAGCAGGAACAATCCTTCTGCAATGAAGAGCCTCCAGCTGCTTAGGCAAGCAGACACTGGAAAAAACTGCCTGCTATCCCTGCTCCAAAGCACTGACCCAAACCCCTGAGGCTGCATCAGTTGCTAACTGCTGCTTGGGATGGAAGCTAGCAGGGATACAAGATCTCCTCCTGTTGCACTAGTTTTCATGATTCCTTAAAAAAAGCACAACATGGCCTTGTGCTGGTGAAAGCTTGCAGTCAAGGAGTTGAACAGGCTCAAGCACAGAAAGGTCCCAGAGATCAGGCTTGGATGTGCTGAAAGAACAGGAACAGGAAAGTTAAGTGCAGGGAGTCTGTTAGGTTTTGTGAGTGCTGCTGAAATGTGCAGATTCCTGCCTATGGAGATAGCTGTTCCCCCCTCCTAGGACTTGGTGCTGGCTTATCTGGCATATGCTGACCTGCTGTGGGGTCTGGGGAATGTCCCTCCAATATCACTGCTGGTACATTCACAGCTTCTGATTTGGACGCCCCATGTCTGCAAGTAGGTCTTATAAAATGCATAGCTAAAACCATGGAAAAGCTTGCAGCCTAAAATTCAGAGGTGTAGGAGAAAGATTTGGAGGCTCAAAGGGCTGAGGACAGGCCATATGCGTGAAGGAATCCATGCACTCTGGTGTCACATCGCTGAGAGCTGCTCTCTACTCTCCTCACTTGGGCTCCACTGGCACTAATGACAGGGGCCCTGACAGGCCAGGTCGGTGGGCAGATAGCCACAACAAAGCATCACAGACACTCCTTAAACCTCTCATAAAGCTGGTGATAGTGTTCAAGACTAGTTTTTCCCTGCACAACTTTCAGACAATTTCTACTGACAGATTGCATGGGAGATGCTGTGTAGCCCCCTACCTCTTTGCTTCTGCACTTACTCTTACATTTCATCTGTAGCAACATACCATAAATTATGGAATTCCCCATAAGGTACTTCTCTAGATGACTTGCAGAGATATTGCATGGGGATCTAATGACAACACTGTCTGGCAGTGCAGGTCTTAGTATGTATGGGCAGGACTGCAGAAAAAACCTTCTCCTCCACTAAATTGACTCTTTCACAAAGGTTTTTATTGAGTGAATCTCTGGATTGCTGCTATGGCTCCTTTGTGAAAGCTGAATAACCCAAGCACAGGCAGGGCAAGGTTTTGAATGTGTTTAAAGCAGTTGCCTCAAAGTGATTAGCATGATTGTACATATGTGCTGGTTATTACAGATGCAAATGAGACAAGCAAGCTGATTATGTGAATAAGTGTAGCCAGCTTGTGTGCAACTGCTGCTTCCTGAGGCTGGATGGATGTACCATGCCTGCAAGCCATTAATCCCCTCCTCCTTCAATATCCACTCAAAAACTAGGCAGGCAACCTCCATCATGCACCTTTCAGGAGGTATCCACCTGCACCTGGCCTGACCCTCCTTGTTGGGTGAGAGTGGCCTCAGGGATTCAGCATGTTGTGTGGAAAGGCCTGTGCTGTGCTTGTCCCTGGGGGGAAGAGGGCTCCCACAAAGAAGCCAGTCTCTTCAGAAATTCCCTCTCTCACTCTCCTGAGCTTGTGGTAGCAGCAGTTTGTGGGCAGCAAAACTGTGCATACCACCCTCTAGATGGCACAGAGCAGGGTAAGTTTTAGGCAGCAGGGACTCAACCAACATTTAGGTTTGGTGATATTTATTGCTTGATTATCAATCTGTTCTTTGCCCAGCTAAAGGCTCTAGCTAAGGTCAAGGCACAATCATTAAAACCAATGAGAATTGTCTGACCAAATCCCATAGATGGCTCTAAAATCTCAGTGTAAGCATCTGAGATCTATCTGCTCATGGCAACATGCCCTATACTTTTTCTGTCTTCATAGTCAGTAATGAAGCTGATATAGCAAGGAGAAGGGGTGGTGTGTGGGAGAGAGTAGGAGGGTGTTTGAATATAGATTCAATATTCTTGGAAATACGATGAGGAAATTGTTATGTAATCAAGAAGTTCAATAATGGTTTTGTCTAATGTGCTTTTTTAGCTCCATCAAGGTCTGCAGAACAAACTTGGCATCAGGACCAGGTTTCATTCATATGCTCCATTTACTAAGGGATTTTTCCTACAGCCCCACCCTGCTTCCCCAAGCAAACAATATACTTTGAGACACGCTGCCCAGCTCCATCCTGCCATACCTATGGCATCCTCTGTCTCCCCAGGCTCTATGAAACAGAGAGCACAATGTATTTTGAGTGATATCCCACGTGCTGCACAGTGCAGAAACAGATGGAGAGTTCCTTAATCTCCTCCCCACTTTGTTCTGCATGTGAATAAACGTCTCCTGCTCATGGCAGCTATACATGTCTGTGGTATTTATTTACAGAGGCTTGTTTTGGGATGCATCCCTCAAGTAGAAAGTGCCTATTTATTCTATTTATTCATTAACTGAAAGAGGCTGCAGATCACTGTCACTTCTGATGTCACATTTCTGACCTTTGGGCTTGCAAGATGGCTTTTTTTCCTAGAAAATGCTGAGGCCATAATGAAAGGTAACACTTGCTGCTTGGATCATGGCAAGAAATTGTGGCCAGACTTGTGGCCAGGGTTGTGAGGGAAATACAGAGAATATTTAGTCTGCTTTTTTATGTGGAAGGATGTTAAGATGCAATCTAAAACCTGGAATTTCCAAAACCCTTAAGTGTCACTGAGTCCTGTGGAGTATAAATCCATGCTGAAGAGTTTTCCCTGATCTGAGATTTTACCTAGCACTTCTTCATCCTGCTCTGAGGGAGTCCTTGTTTGCACCAGCAGATCTGTGCTCTGGAGGGATAGGACCTGCACACACCAGATCATCCATGTCCCTGTGGTGCCTCCAGTTTATGAGAATACAAACTCCTTCACTCTTCCATGTGCACTACTGAGTAGTATAAAGTCCATAAAACCAAAATCAACACAAAACCAATGATATTTTTCTTTAGAAATACACAAATTTTCAAGTTACATTGCCTGGGAAAGCCCAGATTGAATAATGGTTGATTAATTATTTCATTTCGACTACTGCTGTAATAATTTTATCTGTTGAGAGAGTAAGTAAGTTTATTTGGTTTAAAAAGAGATACGAGACTTATGCTGATTATATGTCAATGCTTTGTGTGCCTACAGGCACCCATAGAACTGCAGCTACAACTGCTGCTGACTAAGCTGAAGTGGGAAGAAAAGTAGCCTTCAGGCATGACTGCCTACAAACTCTGTAATGCTGTTAAGAACATGTTTAGTTGTCAGAGAGATATCAAGCCCCATTAAATGATAAATGGTATCAGTTTTCCTTCTGAGCAAAGCCCAGATGCAAATGGTGTGCTGGAGAAGAAAATGATAATGAATGAAAATACTGAAAAGGCAAACTTCAAAGGCATACACTGCCCTTAGACATCAGTGCAGTGATGGTGCTCAAGAGAGGATGAGAGGGGAGCATCTGTCCTATTTCTGCTGCTGCTACCACGGGGAAAATCAAAACAGAAAACAAATGGATGGCACATGGAAGCTCAAGTTGATCATATTTCTCCTGGCTTTGCCTTCAGCTCGGGAAGATTGTGACCCCAGCAAGCAACACTACTGCAAGAACTCCAGCCCTAAGGGCACCAGACAGACCCTAACTGTGTGCATGTCCTCCCTGCACATGCCTGCAGACAGACCTTGCTGCCCCCCTCCAGTTGTGACAGCATGCTCTGCCCAGGTCTCGCACCCCACATATCATCTGCTCCCAAGGAAGGCTCCTGCCATGCCAGGGTCTGCTCTCTGCAGCTCCCTGCCAGCCTGACCCAGGACGACGCTACCACCCCTACCCTGACAGACAGAACATCCCACTTGCTCTTCAACCCTCTCCACCACATCAAGTCATCAGCTGTTATCAAAGTCAGGCTCCAGACCACCTACCCAGACAAAACCTCTCCTCTAGCTTGCTGCTCCCCTTTCAGGTAATCTCCCATTCCTGCTATCTATCTTGCATTCAAACAGACTATGGTTTGGATTAAAGAAAATAAAACATATAAAAAGAGAGAATGCCTTAACCCTCAGCCCTGGTGAGCACCTGGGAACTGATCTGCAAGAGGATTTGATGATTTTACCCTGCAATAGGGAAAAAAAATGCTCGTGATTTACTCCCACTGTCCCAAGTAGTCTGCTCAGCCTCAGACACTATTTACAGACGATGCTGAGCTTAAAGTGTTGGTGTTTGCTGGAGTAGTTGTGGGAGGGTGTCTTTTTTTTTTTTTTTTAATGGTTAAATTCAATCAGGAATGTGCCAAGATAGCACCAATCAACTAAATGCAATTAAGCAAAAACTATTAGCTTGATTGCTAAAGCAGTCTTCCTCTCATGAATATGCATGAGGATAATTGATACTAATTCTTTTCAAATCTGAGGCATATTACTTCTGCATATTACAGTGTGCAAGTTTTTTGAAGAATAAATCAGTTCCACCACCTCTTTCTCACCAAGAGGTATAATTAGTTTTGCTGCAGGGAGGTTTACCTAGTCATTGATAACATATTGGGTTGCCACGTAGAGAGGAAATTAGAACAGAGCTCAAGTGATGTTTTGGCTGAAAAAAACAGTGACCTGTTTAACATTTCTTCCAGAAATGTGTTAGGAGAAGTGGCAAATCCAGTTACCAGCCTCAGCCACACTAATGACATTACAAAGAGACAGGGAAGCCTGCAGGAACAGTAAATCCCCGTAGATCAAAAGTCAGTGGCAATATCCTCTACCTATTTAATGTTTGATGATAGCATGGTCCTGTTACACAAGTGTCTGAACACTTCAGAAGGCTCTTCCTAAGGGCTGTCTTATTGGGATCACTGTACTTGGGCTCCTTCTGCAGGTCTTGGAAGACTTCTCCATCAGGTTTAGAGTTTTGGGTTTGTTTTTTTTTTTCATTCATGTTTGAAACAAGGGCACAAAATTCAGGCTAAGGCATTTCTGCTGCCTCACAAGCTGGGAGAGATGTACTCTTTTCAGGAAGACAAATCCTCCTGAGCTGTGGGTGCAGCCATTGCTGGGGCTGCACAGCCCCAGTTTGCCCATATGCTTACAGCCTGATGTAAGAGGAGCTTTGGTAGCATATCTTGCACTGATGACAAAGCCTTGGGCTCACATAAGGGATTACATCTGTTAATTGTTTATTCCTTGCAAGTAGCCTGCAAAGAAATAATTAGTACCCCCTCTTTTTTTTTTTGCAAAAGACTTATGAAGTTGGCAGGTGATGGGAAACATCTCTGCAGGATCTCTCCAAGCTCTCAGCACCTTCCTAGTTCTCAGCCCTTTTTTTCTGCTAAAACTTGTTGTTTTTCCTGATCGGCTTCTCTGCTCTCCATCACACCCACACATCTCTTTGTGTTCAGCAGGCAGACCTTATATCAGACAGAAGGGCTTTGATGCAGGGACACATCCACTCATGGGTCCACCCTTCCCAAGTGTAGGTTTGCAAGGCTTTTCTCTAATGACAGCTGAGCACAGAGCCCTTGGTGAGGGCTTTGGCACAAAGTGAATGAAGTGTTTTAATCTCAAGCACAGATGGTCCTTCCCTTTGTAAGCACTAAACACTGGATTAGATATCACATATTTAATAAATAGCAACAACTGTATACAAACTGTGTAGAAAAGCAGCTAAAAGCTAATCTCTGGCAATTAGTCTTTCATACTCTGGTATGGGGCCTTAGCAAGTGGTAAGTAGAGACAGTGGATACAGAATCTTTTAGAGCACAAAAGAAAAGGCAGTTCATAGTCAGCATTTCAACAAGAGAGTTTGATCTCATTTTGATGCATTCTAACTATAGATACAGAGGATAAAAATGGAAATGTGTACTTGGTTCTGTGTTGGGATTTGGGGATTTTTTTTGGTTGCTTTTTTTGTTTGTTTTTAAAAACTCTTACTGGTCTCAGAAAAAGCTGAAACTCTTCGAAGTGTCCACTGGCAACCTGGGAACACTCCTATGCTCCCCGACTTCTAGACACTGACAGAACAACACACCCTTCCAAACCACAAGAAATAAACACCTATTCCAGATAGTACCTGGCTTTCTGACAGTTTTGAAATCTCTTATGATAGCCTTTCCTGTGCTACTGCATCCAGCATGCTCCCAAAAGACACTGCTCAGGCAGCCCAGCATGAGATCCTCGTCCCACAGTGCAATCCCTTCCTTTCATCCCCTCCTCTGCACAGACCTCTGAGATCACCCCACCACTGTCACCTTCATAAGGTGGTCACATGCAGCAGAGGCTCTTTTCTGCTGCTGTGGTACCTGAGAAGTACATTTACAGCAAGAACTGACTTTGCCTTTTGCAATACTCAGGGGACTGAGGAAAACCAGAGCTGAACAGCAAGAAGAAAGCAAGAGAAGAAAAAGCCCCTCCATCCCTTTGGATGGGGAGCAGAGCTGATTTTTATACTCTTCCTTGGGACTTTTTGGTTGGTTGCTTTTGATCTTTTTTAGTGGCTGACTGATTTTTTTGTCCTTTATCCCAACAAAAGTCACCTGAAACTGTTTGGAAAATGCAGGTGTACTGCCTTTGAGTGACTACTGAAGAGCAAGGAAGGCAGAAGGCAAGGTTTCTTGTAACTCTCAGCTCAACAGTACCAGGTGGGGTATCATATTTTAATCCACATGCTGACCAGCACTGAAAATTAAGGGAATCTACACACTTCACTAGGGTTTAGTGCAGTTTTCAGGTGCTTTTCCTTTATTTGGGGTTTCTGAGTTATTATAGGATGATACCACGCTATATATTGGCTGGCAGAACTTAATCTTGTCACGAATGTACTTCTTTGAGAGGCTGAGCCTTCCTGAGCCCTTAATTTGAGCTGATTTGACTGTCTCATTATCATAGCAGCAGATTTGGGAATAGCAAAGTTGAACCTTACTTGAACTTGTTGGCTACATTAGCACTGTTTTTCTTTCTCCTCCCCACCTCCATCCATGAATAATAATACCCAGTATAACGGGTTTTTTTATCCTCCTGAGGCCTCCTAGTAACTGTTTGCCAAACACACACACGCTAACATGGCGTGTAAGGGAAGAAGCATATTAAAGAGCCCGAGTTTTGTTTGCCAAAGATAGAACTTGTCATTCTGGGGAAATGCACAGTTTTGATGTCCTGGGAAACTCGGGATTTTCTGTCAGGCACATGGTCTTGTTATCTCGCACATCGAGCAGACTGCGAGCACAACAGCTTTGAGGTTTGCAAAACACACACTGCCTGTGGACTGGGGCCAGGTCACTTCTCTTTTTGTGTTTCTGTTCTGAAATGCCATTGCAGTTCAGGCCAACAGTCCTCGCCTGGGCCTGCTGCTTTCCTCTCGGAGCGTGCCTCTGCCTGACTCCTCGCTGCCCGAGTCGCTGCGGGGAAGCAGCTCGAGCATTGTTTGGACCTTTCAACTAGGGCTCTGCATGGCCAGCACAAAATAACCTCTCCCTCTAAACACCCATGCGCTGTGACACGTCTCACTCCCAAGTGCCACGGTCCCTGTGGCAGAGGCATCCGGCCCTTCCATCTGCAGGAACCTTCTGTGGAGAGAGCGCCCAGGTCTGCAGAGGCCGTGCCCCAGGGACAGCCCGTGCAATCCAGTGCAAGGTCAGGCAAAAGCCACCCTGCAGGTTCCATTAGCTGCTGGATAAAGCTCTGTCTCCCATCAAGTTGCATTATCCCTAATGAGCTCTGGCAGAGGCTTCAGCTCTCTGCTCTTCCATCAAGACAAACTGGTAAGACCCATCTTCCCGTGGGCAGTGCTTAACTCTTCTCATATACGCTCACTTGCCCATGGGGAAGGCCAGATATTCGCTGGGTCCTGAACAAGGCACGTAAATTGCTCACTCTATGGCAAGAGACCTGAGGCTCTTTAGCCCAGAAAAGACTGTGGGAGGACCACATCACTACTTGTAAGTGCCTAATGGAGGATGGGGAAACACTTTTCTTCTGTAGTGCCCAGAGACAAGACTAGGGGTAACGGACGTAAGCTGGAACAGAAGAAGCTCCACTTCAACACAAGGAAAAACAAGGAAAAACTTCGGTGTTGAGGTGAGGGATCCCTGGCACAGACTGCCCAGGAAGGGTGTGGACTCTTCTCTGGAGGTTTCCAAACCTTTCTGAATGTGTTCTACGTGAGACTTGATCGAGGGGAACCTGCTTTAGCTTTAGCACATTTAGCATACTGGATGATCTCTAGAGATCCCTTCCAACTCCAACTATTCTATGATTGTATGATTCTATGAAAATGCTGTTTGTGGACCTGGAGGATTTACACCATGGCCTCCCATCTGGCAGAGGCCATTCTGGGGTCTCCTGGTGCTCCACACATCTGCAGAAATGGGCACCAATTGCTGCGCTGCCATTTGGCCTTATCATGGCTGCAGCACAAAAGGCCAAAAATACCCCACAGAACAAGATTTGCAAAGCACCTCGGCTCCTTTCTAGGTTTTAAAATATGTCTTTTTAATATGTGCAATACCCAGCATCCCTCACTGACAACAGTTGTGACAATCATCTGCTGCCTGGTGCGGGCTGCTCGACCTACTCTGGCGAGAAGTATTCAGCACATTTGGAAACGAGACACAGAGGAAGCCTGGCACAGAGAGAAACCCACTGCTGAGGGGGAAAACCAAATCCAGTCTAAACTGGGAGTCATTTAAAGAAGGCAAAATACTAACAGCAATAAAACCCCGTCAGCATGCAAGGGAAATAAGTTTATAGGAATTACCAAGGGATCTAGGAACAGCTTTTCAATGGTTGCAATCTGGCACAGATGTGAATGAGAGTCCCTGGCAGCTGTGGGCTCTCCATGAGCTCTGTGGAATGAGTTGGCAATTCCCAAGGCAGTCCCAAACAGCCAGGCTCATCAGAGCAGCTAATATTGGCTTATTGTTTTATTTCTTAGAGAGGAGAAAGCATCCTAAGGGTAGCAATACTGGAGCTGTGTGTCCCAATTAACCTGCTGCAGGTAGGGTCAATATGCTCTCTCTTGCATCCCCTTCAGAGGGCACAAAGCATGTCTGTTCCCATGGCTGCTCTCCCGTGGGAAAGAGAGAGGAAGGAAAAAGGTGCTGCTCCATTTATGAGACAGTCCTGCCTTATGACACTGCCCTTCCTGCAGCCTGGCTGAATGGTTGCCTTTTTTTTCTCTCTCTCATTTCTCTGTCAACCAATTGCTCACTGCCAGAGGGTATTATTGGCATCAAAAGCTTCATTTTCTGGTTCCTGAACTGCTCATCTTCTCCTGGCTCATTGCTGCTACTGGAGGTCAGGTCTGAGTCCCAGAGTCATTAGGCTGTCTCGGGTTTGACCTTGAGAGCTTTCTTTGCTCACCCCATCACATGAAAAGCCCCTTTGATCGTTTCAGAGACATGCTTTTTAACAAAAAACCCAATGGCAAGTGATGATTTGATTATTTCAGTGGTAGGTAGAAATAAACTGGAACCCAAATGTTCCCAGCCAGGTTTAAAGAATCCCAGTGTCTGGGAGCATTCGCGCCCACTGCAGAGCTGGGAGGCTGGGGCAGCACTCAGCATCCCTGAGAAAACACATCAAAAACTTGCTTCGGTTCTGTAAACCAGCAGCAATTATGCTCTGGTCCCAGCTTTTGTTGTGGATGAATTCTTGAGGTGCAAGATGCAGTTATATGATTTGCATGAAAACTGCATCACATTCCTGAGGGGTTTCCAAATTGTAACATTCAGTTAGACAAAAAAGCACAAGGGAAACAAATGAAATGGTGAATCCTGAGCTTCTGTACTGTGCTGTTCAACTTCTCCCTGCCTAGCTGGGTAACCACAGAGAAGGAGGTGCAGTGGTAAAAATGCCTTACAGGAAACAACCATTCTCATAATTTCACATCATATATATTGCTCCCTGCAATGGTCCAGAGATTTAGCTTGTTTTCTGCTGAGTTTCCTGGCAAACTCTCATGAGATTCAAAACTTTGACGTGAGATTTCTCCTCTCTTCTGGATAGAAACATCTTTATCAGATTATCAGTCAGTGGAGTTGTGTGGGAAATAAAATCACCAGGGCAAGGAGCAGATGCTTTCCCTGAGCAGGCATGGAGCCAGGCATGGGTTCTTCTCATTTCTGGGGTGAATAAGCCAGACATGGAGCTGCTACTACTGTGTCTAAGCTTGACTGAAGATGTGTGGCTTGGGCCTGTTGGTGGGTTAACTCATTTCCTCTAAGGCTTTGTACCTTTGCAGAAGGAATAAACAATGCTCTGTTATGGATGGTCTCATCCTGCATGCTGCGTGTGCCGGCGCAGGCTCCCAGCCAGAAGCTGTTACCAGGAGCCCCATACAAGCCAGGCTTGTGCTGAGCATATCTCTGGCCCATGCAAAACGTCAGGGAGATACACTGAGAAGCAACTAAAGCAAGGAGAGAGGCTGTTCACCTGTGGGACACAGGCAGAGACAGTTTGTTTGAGGTGGTGTTTTGAGGAAGGGCTGACTTCTTCAGAATCATTATTTATGAACTTAGTCTGTGAGGCCTTTGAAACTCTCAAATCACTGAATATTCAATTTAAGGCAAAAAGTAATAGTTCAGGTTAAAGAGGTCAAAAGCAAAAGTCTTGATAAAGATAAATCAAATTTAAAATGAAAATAATGGAAATCTGAACATAATGAAGAAGTAGCTTTGTTTCACACTCCCATAACACAGGCTCTGTGTACTTTGCAGTGTTTGTGTGATAAGTCCCCACTCATCAATTATTTATCTCCATGTACAGAGATGTTTCTGGAGGAGAGACGCAGCTACAGGATCCTGCTCCTGACCCAGCTGAGGTCAGCAGCAGAAATCCCTCACCTCACTACAGTGGTGATTCACCAAGGGTCTTCCCTACCATGCTATTTGCCAACATAAAATATGAGGTGGAGGGATGAAGGCTTTTTTGTTTTCTCACAGTTAAGGATGCAGACACCAGGTGCTGCACTTGCCAGCCAATGGAGTGGTTGCTGCCTGCCCAGCCATGCCCTGCTGCCCTGCTCTTGCCACCAGCCCCTCAAAGGGAAGCTTGAAAACTTCCCATTTAAATTCTGGCTTTAGGCAAGTTGTATGCCAAAGCAAACAAAAATGAGTCATTCCAGCTGAAACTCTGCTTTTGGAAATGTGAGGAGCTGTATTAAAGCTGCATGTTCGAGGTGACATTATGGGAAAGCAAATGAAAACATCACAAATATTTTGTCAGCAGGTCAGGAAGGGAAGAGATAGCTCCTATGTAAAGATATCTTAAATCCAGCCCTTTCTAAACCTCTACACTTTGCTCTGAAATTGGGTTAAATCACCAAGCTAACAAAGACCCAAGTTATCAAAGGGAGAGATAATGAAGACACAAAGGAAGAAAATTAGTTGGCAAAGCCATGCTCCTGCATTATTTCACTGCTCCATGGGGGAGCACTAAAATGCTGACAGTTTACCTTTCCAACCTCTCAAATAAAACATACTCTTGAAAATTGCTAAAATGTTATTAACACAAACAGCAACACAGCAGCAGGGTCGCTCTGGCGAAGTGACAGCAAAGGCCGCGTCTCCTCCCATGTTGGGAGGGCTTTGCTCCTTGCACACTCAGGTTCCCCTTCACTGCCATGGCTGGGAGACCCTCAGCCTTGCCCAGACACTGAGGGTCCTACTACTGCAGCCTGAGCAAAACCCACTTAAACAGAAGATTTTCAATGATTGCAATATGTGATGTAACAGACTTCCACCTCTTAGTTCTGTCTTTTGCAAACAGCTCTGCACCAAAAAATAATCCCAAATAAATGAGCTTGAATGTAGTGTGGGACCATGCTCAGTCCCTACAAAAGGCAGCCTGGAACGAAGAGGTCTGCCTGGAAGGAGGGGTCCAGAGTGCCTTTTGAAGGACTCATTTGTCTCTTCCAAGATTTTTCCTTCCATGTTTAGATTCTCAGAGGAATCCAGGTTGGATCTTGTATCCCCCTCCAAAGTTAGCAGAAAACAATTGCAGCCAATCTCCCTTTATGGATGGTGGAAAATACTTAGAAATGGCAAATTTGGAGGGAACAATGCAGTTACTTAAAGAAAACTGTCAAGTACTATTGCTAAAGAAAATTCTACTGAAGAAAAATTAACAATTGTCAACTCTGCATTTGCAGCTCAGTGTCGGCTGCTTTGAAATCAGGCTCTAGCTGATGTTATTTTGCGGAAATTTAAGCCAGACTCTTTCTGTCACCATCTCAAAGTTCTTGGCTTTGTTTCTGCTTCTGTGTTTTATTATTCTGAAGAAAATAAGTCTATTAGTGTTCTTTTCTTGGTAGAGGAATGGCTATGGGAGCACCAAGTGGGCAGACTCCAGGTGGCACAGTGGCTCAACCCACCTTCCTCCTGCTAAGGTCAGGTGCAATGTCACAGAGAGTTCCTTCCCATAGCACAGGATTTTATGCACTGTCAGGGTGCATCCCCTGAGATGAGCTCCAGTCATGTGTCCAAATCCTGCCAAATGGGTTGCACAGCCTGGATGTGATGCTGGTGCCAGAGGATGCACACAAGCAAGGACCTGCATACACATTAAAGCTGGCCCTGATCTACCCCATCTCTGCCTTCAGGAGGGTCAGTGGCACAAGACCTCGACTTCACAGAAAAAATATACCCCTTAGTATATTGCCAAAGTTAAAATCCTCCCTAAAGGTTGCTCTATGCACATGCACAGTGTCAGTGAGCCTTTCCCCTGCATCCCCACACACTGCTGCTTCTAGTAAACAGACCTCAGCAGCAGATGTGCCGATCCCAAGCACAGACTATGAACCAACCTGGCTTCAACAAGCTGCTCTTAAAAATCACCTGTTAATAGCCCATCAGGGAACCAAGCAGTTCTCCGCCCTCCCAATCGCTTGCTTTTAGGAGTTTATTAGTTGCCTGCTGTTATAGTGAAGACTGGTGCTGTTACAGGCTCTTGCCTCCAAGGGTTCCTTAATTGCCCCCTGAAAACCCCCCAGCCAATAGGTGCCCAGATAATTTACCAGCCAAGTTTTGATGCCTATATTTAAAAGGGTGACCCTAGTTTAAGGAAGCATATTTTTGGGCCAATCTGTAATTTGAAACGGTTTAAACATCTTTGTAAGTAACCCTGTAAAATGCCGTGCTGCCAAGCAGGAGCCTTGGCTTAAATTATACTCCCATGAAAATCACAGGATGTAAAGGCAGCTGCTGGAAGTTGACAGAGCCTTAATTACGGCAGCCCCGTGAACCATATGGCAGCAGTACAATGGAGTCCTGGAAAAGCTGTGCTTTAAGGCTGCTGGTTAATCCCATGTGCCTCCTGTAGGTCTGTGCCTCTGGCATGGGTCACAGGCCCTGAACCTCATGTTCAAGGGAAACAGCTTCAGAACACCCAAATGTCTCTGCTTGCTGGAGGAGATTTCTGGGCTTTTTGTTCCCCTCCTGGTTCAGGCTGCTCCAAAAAATAAACACAGAAACTGCTCTGCGCAGTGTTTCTTGACACAAAGCCACTGTTCTGCTGTGTTGCTTTGCGACAGCAGCACCGTAACGTATACATTCCTTGTGCTGCTCTATTCTGACATCCCCAGCTTGAGACTTAAAAGTCAACATATTCCCTGTTCCCAGCCCTCTCCCACATCTTCTCCTACAGAGCCAGGAGGATAAAAACGGTAAGCTTGGTTGCTAATGGCCTAAGCAAGTGATTTAATCACTGTGATGTAAAAGGAGTGAGGAGCCTGTAGAATGGAAAAAATGCTGGGTAGACAGTAAGACTAATGAGGTAATATGTAAACCCAGGAATCTCCTGACAGACAGGACGCAGCAGAGCTGACATGGATATTGAAAGGGACATAAAAACATAGACAAAACAATATCCTGGGTTGGCCATAGCTTGATTTACGTAGTGGAAACAATTTTTTCCTCTGAAGGCAAAGGCAAGAAGCACAGAAGGCTCTAGGCTTGGTAGTACAGGCACAGGATTGTGACTGGAGAGGCAGAATGCCTGTACTCCCTCTGTGCCTGTGGTGTCAGTCTGTCTCATGAGCACTCATGCAACAAGTTTCCCAGTTCTCTGCAAGACAAGCCAGCACGGCTGTCCTCACAAGGAAAGGGGAGCCCAGGCAATTTGTTAGACATCCCAATGTGGGAAAGTGTGGGTCCCATCACCAAAGGAGCAGGCTTGGTGCACAGGAGCCAGTCTGCATTGCTCATGCTAGCCACTACTTGCAAGGTAGCTCCAAAAGCAAACTCAGCTGCTCTGCAAACTAAAGTTCTGCCTGTGCCCTTAATGCAAAGCAGAGGGTGCTCCTAATTCACACCTCCAGCTGCCACAGAGTAATACCTGTGTGCAGACAAGCTCCCAGTCCACACTGTGGTGGAATTCAGGTAGGAGAGTGCTGAGTGATACCCATGGGCACAGTGGTACCACACCAGCCCCCAGAGATGAGACATCTGCTTCTCCAGCCAGGTCAGGCACAGCCAGGCCAGGCACAGCTACAGCAGAGAGCCAAGTGACACAGCTCCCAGAGCTGTCAAACATACGATGCGCTCCACAGGCGAGCGCTGTATGTGCTCCTGAAAACATCAGCTGCTCCAGGGGAGAGCAGGAGTGCTGGGGAGGAGAGGACAGCTCAGGGACATGAGTATGTGTGCCCACTTTCACTATGGGATGGCTAATGAGGGAAGTCTGCATTTTTGCCTGCCTGCTCTTACCACAGAATTACTCTTGGAAATTCCTGGTGCTACATGCAGAAAGCCATGAAGAAAAAAAAATCCTGAGTCATCTGTTTCAAACTGTCATAGCAGCTTCCTCTGTCAATCTGCATGACCCACTCATTTCTCATCCATCTTCTCCATTTTGGGGGAGTTGTGAAAAATAAATACAATCCTTTCATTGGTTATAACATATGCTCAAACTGCAGTTATTTGGTGAAATTCTCCTATGGCTGTACCACAACTTGGGCTTTATATAATCCAGGCAGTAACACCAGACACAATCAGAGCACTTGGCCTGACTGCATCACTGCTGGACAGATTTATACACAGTTCAGTGCTCTGCAGCTTAGCCAGGGCTAAAAAAATGTAAGAATTTAGTTATTAATGTCATTTTCCATTGAGATAGTGTGTGAAATCAATCTATCATGCTAAATCTACAAGTTTCAAACTGTATACATGAGGTATATTAAGGGATTTGGAAAGATTAAGAATAGCTCCTCAGTGTCTGCCTGTGTGTATAAGCACTGATTGTTTTATCTATGAATTACCTGCTGCTGTGTAGAAAAGGCAAAGATAAGGAAACCAGCCTGGATTGGCCCAGTTGGGCACAGCATTAGTAGGATTATTTGCTCCCTGCTGAGCTTTGCCTCTGTTTCTCAGGATGATATAAAAGTATCACAGAGGGATGCTGCTCTCCAGAACCAGGGGAGCCCAAGAAATATCTGTTGCCCCTGAACCAGCTGGTGTTTCTCTGTGTGCTCAGGAGAAATTCCTTGGGATTCATGAGAAATTTGCTCAGGGATTACTGTTCTTCCCTGGTAATCAAGGTGCCCTGACCATTTCTGCCAACTGCCTCCTCCTCCCAAACCTTCTTGAAGCACAGATCACCTCTTAAAAAATATGCTGTTAAAATGACTACAGCCAGGGGGAAGAGGCCTCCTGCTTACAGCTGGGGCAAAGGATGCCTGCTGGCTTATCTCCTTCAGCCTGGTGCTGCTGGGGTGCAGGGGAAGAGCCCTCTCTGTGTGCATCAGCTCCCTGGGCAGGGTGGCTCTGTGGCAGGATGGGTGTCTGGCCCGTGAAGGGGGCTGCAGGACCACTGGTGCACAGAGCCCACCTTGCCTGTGTGTGGGTCACTTGGCCTCTGAGCCTATGCAGCCCAGTAGGAGGGATTCCCACATCAGAGTTCTTTTAAGAGCATTTGGGACAGGCTGAGTGAGCAGGACTGGGCACTCTTAAAAATCTACTGTGCCTTCAGTGCAGCTTGCTCCTCCAGGTACCACAGATAACTGCCAGGGTTTGTAGCTCTCAGTGACAAAACATCAGACTCAGCCTGGCTTCACTATCAAAGGATCTGCAGGACTCTGGCTCTTGTAGGCAGTAGCCCAGGAGTCTTGTCTCTGGTCCCAACAAGGCATGCTGATGAATAAGCCATTCACACGGGAACACAACCCTGCCTTGTGACCTGCTGAATGTCACAGTTCTGGCAGGAGGCCACCCTCCGTGTGTGCCTGGGCAGGCCAGGCTTGCCCACCTGCCTGGAGGCACCTGGGCCTGCATCCCAGGATTAGCATCAGGGGAAGCACTTACAGGGAAACACCGTTCCCCAGGACAGCAAATACACGCCTCTCCCTGTTAGCAGCAAACCTCAGTGTGCCTGCCACAGCAAAACATGTGCTATTGCAAAGTGGTTACCTGGGCTGTTGTGACACACCTCTGTAAGAAGGGATACCTTCCCCCAAACACTCCTAGCGTGCCTAACTGTTCAGTTTATAAAAAGCATCCTCTGAAAAGATTTTCCTACTGGGTAAAGGCCCATTATGAGGACTTCCTGGCTTAAGCAGCTGTATATAGCAGCAGTAATCCTATTATGCTTATCCTAAACTGTCCTCCACCGAACAGTGAAACGAACTTTACAGAACACTAGAAGCTTAATTAAGCCTCCAAACCTGCTGTGAGCAGCACAATTCTGCCTCTCTGCAGCCCCGTGGTTGTGTTACTACAGAAAACACAAACAGCACACCTGGCCCATACACACAGTGCACACTGCTTCCCTGGCTTCATTCAGCTTCTCTCAGGAAATTCAAGGCAAGTTCTTTGTGGGAATAGTAATTCCATTAATTCTTTATCACTGAGGGCCCATGACCATGAACATGTGGCAATAACTCTGCTCTTGAGAATAGCTGTGCTGAGGGTGAAGACTAATCAAGTACTCTGTATTTTCATTGCACAGCTGTGAGGATGAATAACAATGGTATTGATCAGCCAAGCACCGAGCTTGGCTTTTCTGGAGGGGCTTTAAAAGTCTGTAAAGAAGCAATATTACATTTATAGCTACCAAAAACCAGCTGAGCTGAGCTGCAGCAGTGTCTGTGTGGACTTTTTGTTGCTGAACATCAGCATGAACCTTCAGAGCACTCACACGGACAGGAGAGCTGAACAGCTATATCAGGCTGTGTCATGGGTGTCAAGGCAGATTTGAATGGCCTAACCATTTTGTTTCAGCTGTGTGAGATTGGATGTTTCTATTCTAACACTTTTTCACACTATTCACACTTGACAGTCTTTAAATTCCTCCAGAAACAGCTGAGCATCAATGAAGCTCCTGGACAGAAATCAAAGGGATAAACAAGAACATACAAGTCACAGCTGGAAAGGGTTATATGGGTGATTATCCTGAAATCTTAATATTGCTAACTAATATCTCAAATATTGCTTTACAATACACAACACAACTCACAATCCTGCAAACAGCACGTCTCTGACTGCCACAGCAGCCTGTCTGTGCAGTGCTAAACATGGGTTCTCGTGACCTTTTCAGACTTTTCCTTGTGCCTTCTCCTAATGGAGGGCAGCTCTGAGGCTTAGCTCTAGAAATTAATATCTTCAAATGCCTGCTTCTTTGGTGTAACAGGCTGAGGCAGGCTAAATACTTTGTGTTCTTGTCATGCCCGGCTGGTAACCCAGATAATATTAGTGAAGCACAACTGGGTCATGTGAATTAATATTAGCATCTGCGTTAGCTGCTTTATTTACAGCACTGTAGCTGTCAAAAGTTGTAGGTAGCTTAAAAGAAATATGGTTTATTCACGTTGACAGTAGCAGTAAAATAGCTAGATGAAGGAAAGCTGGCTTCTGAGGACTAAGAGGCCAGGCAATGCCCACAGCAAGCACAGGGCTAGGGGAGGGGAAATGCCCAGTGAATGGTCTGGTCACTGTGGGGTGAGGGTGAGAGTTTGTCCCAGTTCACAGGGGCCAGCAAAGGGCTTTGCTGTCAGCACAATCTAACAACGTCTACCAGTTTTTTTGTATTGCCCAAAACTAGAGTAAATGTTGTTGATATAAAGAGGATGGAAGGACTTTGATACTCCAAAGATCCCTGCTTCAGGTGAGCCCAGTCAGCACTGCTCTGGCTGCTGCTGGATGCAAACACATGAAATGCATGTCTCCAAGCAGCAGGGGCAATACTGGCTGTTAAAAAAATAAACTCTTGTGCTTCCTAAGCTAACTCAATGTATTTTGCATGGAGAACTGAGTTACTTCAAATGTGGACGACAGGTCTTCATCAAAGTTCAAGTTAAACTTTTCCTTGATGGCTGGTCCATGGCCTTAGTTGCTGCAATCTTCCCTATGTGCAAACTTCCCTGGGAACCCAGGCCCTGTTATTTCCAGCTTGTGCTGCGGTGTGAGCCCATAGTAGGGAAGGAGGAAACTGCCTCACAGCCCCCAAGGCTCTCATGTCCTGTCCTGCAAGCCTGGGTCCTCCCCTGGCATCTCTCTGTGCTTCAGAAGGGCTGTGCCAGGGCCAGGGATGGGTTTGAGGCATCAGGTAGAACAGCTTAATTTTTAAAAACTCCCATCACTGTTTCAGTATAATTAAGGAATTAATTAACTTTCCAGCTCAGTAATTATGGAAGCTTCAGCCATACAAAGCAGTGTCTCTTTCCATAGGTCCCCGTGTCTCTCACAGTGGTCATTGTGTATCTGAGAACACTCTGGGCGTCCCATTTGGGGTAGAGGGAGGTGGGCTGTGGGGTGGGTGAGTGTTGGAGGTGGACTGGTGTGAGTGCAGATGGACTGGCATGAACCTGAGCACACATCATTTGGGGAGAATACCATTACTATTTTCAGCAAAAGCACAGAAGATGCCATGAAGTGCAAGGCTAATTACATCTCTCTCCATTGATGTCTGAAGCCAGAAGCTCTACAACACACAGGTGCTCAATCATGTCTTTCTAAATGGATTTAAGAGTCAGGCCTTTATCTCTGCCTTAGATATGTCTGTACCTATATTTACTGCTGTGAGAAACTGGGACTGTCAGCTACTGCATCTCCCAGTGGTCTCGTTCCTGGCAGGTGGCCACCACCTTCTCAAGCAGATGCTGTGTCCCTGCTGTGTTCTGCCCCCTTTCCAAAATCCCCTGTGACCAAGAGCCAACAATCCTGTAAACAAAGTCACTGTGACCATCCTGTAAACACAGTCAATGCTGGGTTTGAATGTTATAGGAACTGAGGTAATATGAGTTTCTGACTAATAGAAATCTCAGCAACTGTTGGCAGGGTGGGTTTTTCAGCAGAACTCTTAGAAATGCTTTTTCTCATCAGTAGAAATGGTACTAAATTATTTTTCCATCCTGCTCAAAAAAAAAATTGAACAAAGAAAACTGGAAAACAGTTTCTCATCCAATTTTACTGGGCAGCAACACTGTTAATTCCTTGCCTGCCTAAAACTCATTTTAAACCAGCATAAAACAGCAGAGCAAACTTTGAGTGTCTGCAGGATGTAGACATCCCAGACAGACAAGCAGCTTGGGTCAGGATCTGCTGGTGCCCAACAAAGATGCTTTTGCCTTGTGTTCAGGCAAGGGATGGGAAAAGCTTGGGAGCTACCGGAGAGGTGCAACATTGCAATAAGTATCTTCCTGGATTTCCTTAACCATCATAGCTAATGGCTCATAGATCAGATAGATCAGCCTCTGTTACAGCAGCCTGCACCAGGAATGCAATGACTTACCTGCTGAGAGTCCAGTTTTAAGTGAACTAACCAAAGCAGAAATTTCATTATCCCCATTAACCAGAGAAATTACTATAGTCCTCTTACATTCCTGTCTCAGTTGTCATATGGATAAATTCTTAAGCCATTATATCACAACAAAGGCAACATCTATTTTGTAAAGTGATCTAGTAAAAGCAGATCTCTGGGAATCAGGTGGTCTCAGAGCCAGAGGTATTGTTGTCTATTGGATTTTGATGCTACCAGCTGCTGAATTTCTCTTTGCCTTCAGGAAATACAAGCAGCCATCTGGAAGCTTCATCAACACACCAAAATTGCAGCTATAATTGTGCTTATTAACCAAGAGTCTAAATCTGTCTTAGAGAAAGCAAAACTCTCCCTAGGAGTGAGCACATGACTGCTACCCTGGACCCATAGCAAGTCTCACCTCCCAGTAACAAGCAGCAAAATGGTGAGAGGAGAAATTGTGGCTGAAGCACAAACATTAGAGTAAGAGGGACAAGCCCTGCTACACTCAGCTTTGTTGGGTGCTGTCTGGACCACATACTGACCTTATTCCTTAAGCAGTCAGCTTCAGTATAAATATTCCCAGACTACAAAAAATAGTGCAAGACAGTGGCTTCCTCTGACTGCATTTAATGTGGTGAGGTGCTACTAGTCCTTGGCTTTAGACTCATGTACTTTAGTTTATGATAAGCAGGCAAGAGCCAGAAGCAGTCAGATCTTCTCCTCTACTTGCCCCAGAATGTGAGTTTGGTTTTAGGAGCAGTATCTGCCCAACAGTACAAGGACCACACAATACACTCTGTGTTTCACTCAGGAAACCCCTCATGCCCAACCCAAAGGTGCCTGTTCCACCATCTCACCCTTGGCTCAGAGATTCCTCAAACCTAGATCCAGAAAAGCCCAAGGTACACATCCAGTAGCAGGAATTTATCTCTAGAGGCTCTGGGCATCAAGACACATGGGAGAGCAGAATAGTTATTTGCATACAATCAAATGTGATTAACCTTGAGAACACATTATGGCCCTTAAAACCTGTGTGAATTTTCCACCCAGAGTTACACATGAGCCTATTTTCTGTTCAACCTTTAGCTCCAGTTTAATCTTTAAGGCTCTGATTTCTACTATCCTTCCCTTCCATACAGAACTTCATTCCTTTTGCCTGATCAATCAGTGCGATTGCTCTGAACTTGACCAGGTCAGAAATATTACAGCAACATTTGTGCCAAAATGATCTTTTATCAAGTCAGAAACATTCTGGGAGCAAGAGTTGGGTACCCATGGTGTGTTTAAAAATATATATAGATAGATATTTTGCATGTTCAGAATGTTCCCTTTCAACATTTAATGAGAAGATCTCTTTTGAGCCCAAAATGGCTTCTTTCACCAGTTTGGTTAATTAATTTTTTAAAAATTCTGGATGTTTTTGGAATATCCTGGTCTGAAATTACTGAAATAAAATGTGTTGAATCTTCAGACCCAAAATGTAGGATCTGAGGAGAAAAATGGTTGCACAATTTTGGGAGGGATTTTTTTTAAGCTATTAAAATTTATTCCAGACAAGAAAACTATTTCCTGCACCTCTCCACTCTACCATCTGTGCCTTAAGGAGATTTGGTCTGTTCCTTGCTTGGACCTCCATTGCCTTTGGGTGACTTGATATCCTTCCCAAAGGGACAAGACACAATCATGAACACGTCTAGAGATGCAGCTCCTAGGATGACACTCAGTGCCTAACAGCTTTTTTTACTGTATTTGCTGATGAAAAGTTACATTTTTACAAGGCAGCCTTCAGGGAGATGCAGGAATGTCAACGAAAATTTTGAAGTTTCACCCAAATTATCATTTCCCTATCAAACTCCTCAGCCTTACACCCAGGTGTGTGACATCGCACCGTGACAGACTCGCTGGGTTCGTGCTAGACCTCCGCACTCATCCCTGCTGTAGCATTCCCATGAAAGCCTGCTGTCCTGGCCAGCCTCTGTCTCTTTTTTACTTCAGTAACAGGAAAAGACAAGGCTTTTTTTTCCCCCTTAATCAGCTGCTGACTCCATAGGTGTTCTCCCATCAGTCATTTCCAGCAGTAATCACAGTGTTAGCCTCTTCTTGCCTTGCACTAAATCTAGACAATTTCCTACCAGGCCTGTATCAGCTCTTTGATCTCCAAGGGAAGCCTGAAATAATTATGAAATTGTGCCTTTTTTTTATCTGGCAGGTTTAACAACCCTGAGACTGGCTCTTTGGACACAGTCCTGCCAGCTGTCAGTCACACTTTGTAAGAGGCAAATCCATAAATATTACCTCACCTGTCTAAAAATCTCAGAGAGAGGTTTTTAGGGGATGATTTGTTGGTGTTGGCTGCAGAGCCCCTGCCAGCAAAGTCCTTTGAGCTGCCTTTTTTACAGATGACTATGAAGACAGCTTTTGAGCTACCACCTTCATCTCTTACAATAGTGTTGACCTCAGCCATCACCCCAGGAAAGGAGAGTGGTGATTCTGGAGTTAGTATAACTCGTGTTGTTTATACAATTACATCAGAGTAAAACACCTTGCTCCTCCTCATCTTTCTGGAAAACCCACCCTAGGCCCCCCAAACCCTTTCACAGCAAACTGAATTTCCTTGAACACAAAAGGCTTCCAGAGACCGAGAGGCAATGCTTCACCGCATTCCCTCTCACAGGCACTTGTAAATCCCATCTAATGATTACACAAACACTTCTCCCTGCATTAAAACATCCCAGGAGTACAAAACAAATGAATTTAGAAGACCTGGGAATGCCATCAAACACTGCTCCTGATTTGAGGAATGAGTTGGCACTGTTTTGTTGCTTTCTGCATTGCTGTTGTGAGGCCATGAGATTGGTTCAGGACTGCTCTCCTTGTCCTGAGGTCCATGGGAAGGAAAGTGCAGGGAGAACAGGACATATATGAAGAACTGGTGAAAAAAAGAGTCACTCTGGCTGGTTATTTTTGCCTGAGAGCTCTGAGCATCTGCTAGCTTTAGTTTTGCTAACTGTACTTTTTCATTTTGGCAAGGATGTCTGGAGCCCAAGAGAGGAATGCACTGTATATATAATTATAAATCAAAATATAATAAGTAAAATGAGCACTGAAAAATACCACTCACTAACTGCATATGCCATCTACCTAATAGTTCCTGGTTGTGAGTCACCACTTGAATTAAAGAGGTGCAGCGAAGCGGCTGAAGGCCAGTTCTGCAAAGGCGGCCGGGTTCTATCGCCTGCCTTGGCACCTTGTGTTGAAGTCAGCAACCCCCCAGATTGACCTAACCAGCCTCTCCCTGGGGACTCTGAGCTCAGCAGAGTCCTACCTGGCTGCCATCCCAGGAACCTCAGTCCTGGGCTGTACATGTCCTGCATTATATAGGCAAAGAACTAAATGTCTGGGAAATGGGATCACAGATCTGACTAGAGAGCAGCCAAACAGAGCAAAAGAAATCCTGGGCTGAGGCAGAGCTAAACATCAGTGTAAAAGGCAGATGGGAAGTTCCAGGAGATGGACATCTACACCAGAGCAGTCCTTTCCCGTAGGTAAAAAGGAAGAAAGAAAAGGTGTTGCCGTACTCTGAGTGCTGGAGCACATAATTGAGTCTAGAGAAGCCAGTCAAAGCTCTAATCTCTGCTGGGCTGGAGCAAGCTCCAAGTGAGGGAAATGAACTGGCAGTGCTGCTGAGCTTTATTTGTGGGGCACAGGAGGCTGGGAGAAGCAGAGTGGCTCTTTAGAAACAGCCTGTGTAACTGTGTTTTGTTAAAGGACCACTTAAGGCAGCAGAGAATGGAAATGTGCAGGTGAGAAGGACAAGGATGCAGATACAAGAGGTTTTTGCTGCTAAGCTTAATGCCCTGAACACAAGATCAAATCTGCAGGAAGACAATGAGCAGGAGGGTGGGTGTAAGAGTCTTTCATGTGTACAGAAACATGTTACCCCATGCAGTAAAGTGTGCTCCCTATACACACCTGCACACACCCACAGACTGAGCTGCAATGCCCAAGCAAAGCCACCAGCCAAGGGCTAGACCTTCTCTGAGACCTCCATGTCCCTGATGCTCCTGCAATAGGTGCTTATGAACTTCCAAAAACCAGCTGCTTCGCTGTGAGATGTCAGTATCCCATAATAATAACAACTCATGATGATTTCACAACAACTTCAAGCCAGACAGTTTCCACCCTGCTGTCAAGGCCATGTGTCCTTGGCTTTAAACCACTTTCTCCTCACTGGAATTCAGCCACCTCTGCACTGGGACATGCTGGCATTTTAATCCTGTAAATGACAGCTCAGTCCTTGGCCTCAGGGGCTTCCCTGGGAGCGAGTGACTTGCTGCAGGATCCTTATTTTGGTTTCCAGACAATTAAATCTTCCCAGCAAGCTGCTGATTTTTTGAGAAATGAGCCGGGCTTTGGTCATTACTGAAATGAAGTGGATGGCAGAGGGTAGACACCCGAAACCTTAAAAGAAATCCTGCCAAAGGCTGTGAATATTTCTTTCCTCTACTAGAGCAGTTACAGTGTGTGACAATACTCTGATGGCACGTTGTCTTGCTGCTCTGACTGGCCAGCAACAGAGAAAATAAAGCTGGTTTGTGACACATTTTTCTTCACAGGATTCCACACAAAATCTAGGCCTTTTTGAAACATTAGCAACAACCTGAGAAGACCTGAAGTATTTCTTTCCCAGTGGCTTTTGTTCCTAAAGTGCTTTACATCTCTTGTGTTTGGGAATGGCACTAACAACGATTAAAGCCCATAAATCTAGGAGGCAGTCTCCTAACCACCTTGTGTGTGGTTTAAATGAAGCAGATTTGTTTATGGTGTATTAAGGGCATGGTGAGGTTTAAGCATTTTTTACCAGCTGTTCCTTGTGATTTTTTGGCAGCTCTCAGGATGTCGTTGTCATTCCCAACGTAACTCGAGATGGCTCTCAGAAGCCCAAGGAATGGCAGCCAGGCACTTGGGCACCCTCCTGGGAGGTTTAGCATCCCTGGCATGCTCCCTCATGTTTGCTGAAGGAAAATCCCCCCACTTTGCTGTGCCTTGGAGTGTGAGAGGTATACATGTCAAGAAGCTCCTCTTGAATGCAAGACATAAAGATAGGGAGGAAGAACACTTATTTATTTTGGTCATTTCAAAATTTCTGACCAGAACCTTTTGAATTGATGAGAAAAAGGGTATAAACTGTGATGCTGGAAATACAACCCCTTGCCCCTGGGCTGAACCTGGACAGAGAGATCCAGAAGATCTCAAAGGCATACCTAGTTTATGCTAATTGCCCCTTACAGTCACTCTTTCTGAGATTTTTATCTATGTTTGTTTTGCTCTGCAGGAAATTAACTGCTAAGCTTGGTGTTTGCTCCTCTATCTGGCAGGGGATGGACCTTTATGGTTCTCATAAGACCTTCAAGATATTCAGGTTGTAATTTGGGTATTTCCTTTCTTGCACATTAAATTGATTTCTGATTTGCTTCTGAAACAAAATGCTAGAGATTTTTTGTGGTTTGTTAATGCCTTTTCTTCCTTGATTGATAATGCTTCAAGGGAATGTGAGACCTTTACTTGCAAACTCTGGCAATACACAACACATTTTGTCCTGTCACAAGCCTCATCCAGTTAATGCACCAAGGAGTTAAAATTAACTTAGAGACTGCTGAAGATCCTGTTGATGCTCTTGACACTTGCAAACTTCATTATAGGCAAAAGGGCTCTTTGCAAAGCTGTCAGGATAACCAAAATTATCCCCCCCCCTTGACCAGGAAACTGGAAGTGCGTGAGATTGAACGACTTTGCTGTGTCCACAGACCAAACTTATTTTAGCCACAATTTGGGTTGATGAAGCAATCAGTTTCACTACTTTACAAAACAAGCTTTTAAACCCCTGTCATTATTAAAGGTTAAAAAAAAAAGAGAAAGCTGTAGTCTCTCAGGTAGCTCTTACCAAAGCAAAGTAGAGCACAAATCAGTATAAATTGGTGCCTCAACACAACCGTGTAATTTGCATTTGGACTGCTAAAGAGTCAAATGCAAATCTTCCTTTGCCAGACACAATGCTCTATTGAGACTGACTACTTTGGTGTGTACCATGATACTGCTGAGTCAGAAATGAAGGAGTAGGTACCAAATGAGAAAGGGACTGGATGGGGAAATTGAGGTGGATGACAGAGTGCCCAAAGGAGAGTAAGTCACGGAGAGCAGGAAAAGTAACACTTGCTGTTAAAGCACAGGAAGGACAATTAGGCAATCTGGGTCCTTTTCTGAATTATGGCATTTTGGATTTGTTCTGTGACCTTGAGTAAATAATTTATTCTCTTTGTGCACAGTTTCCTCATCTGTAAAAGAAGGTTAATAGCTACTACTCAAAAAGGTTGGCTTTTCTTGGCTTAGGTGAAAGTATGAGTCAGGGCATACTTTGGCACACAGGAAGTCTGTGACACACTAAGAGACACTATGGAGATTAAAAGTGCAAATAATGACCATTTCTTTTACCTGAGAGGAGTGTTAACCATAGCTGTGTCAATGGTGCAGAGCTGCCCAGAGGAGCTGCCAGAATCTCTTTGTTGCTTAGGGGGTAAGTTTGGATCTACTTTGGTCACCTCTGCTGTGGCTTTGCATTTTTGTGTATCAGAGAAGCAATGTGAAGTGGAGCAAAGTGAGTCCTAACAGCTCTAGAAGCTTGGGGAGAGGAATAGAGACTTCTTGCACTGTGCATAAAAAGCTGCAGCTTCCCCTATGACTACTTGCATTTGCACCTTTCATCTTAAAATCCATGCTGCTATTTTGGAAGTCAAACAGGAAGAATACTGCAATATTGGAATTCCTTTAGGGTTTTTTCAACCTAACTATAATGCACAGTAGATGTATTTGCCTTGGAAACTTGCTAGCCAGCTGAGGGTGATGCAAAATCCATTAAATACAACTCTTTGGGTCTGATCACATTTTCAATCCCTTTTCTGCCATTCCCAATGTGCAATACTCCTCTCCAGTCCAAGCAACAGAGTCTTCCTGTCTTTTTTTTGAGAGCCTTGGAAAACCAGTACCTCGTGGATTTGTGAGATCCATGAGCAACCATTTTTACTGCAATCCCGCCCAGAGTAACTGCTCATCTTGGCAATATGAGCAGTGGGATATGGAGTGTTCATATCGAATTCAGTGACTTGATCATTAATTTGACAGTAATGTTTGACTAAATCCCTGAATTTCCATGAATACTCAGCTTTTGCACCAACATGCCTAAGAAGAGAATTTATCTCCCAATAATAAGAAACTCTTTTATGACAAGCTATAAATGTTAACAGTCTGTGTAACTTTATGTTCACTCCTTGTCTCCCATAACACTGGTAACATACAGAGTCTCTTTCCTGGTGAGTCCCAGCAGAACACTAATGACAAATTTGCTGTAATACTTCCCTACTATTTCTCTGAGGTGTGAAAACACAGAGCCCTACTCATTCATAGCATATTAGTGCTGGCCTGAATTCCTGCAAAGTCACTTATTTTCATTTCAGTGCACAATAAAAAAGAAATCCAAGAGCCCTAATGGTGTTGCAGCAGAGAGGTTTCAGCCTCTGGCATCTTCTGTCTTACCAAATGGAGCAATGGGAATGGTACAGAAGGGAGCAGAGCTGGAGGGATCTGACAGCAGCAAGGGACAAGTCTCTGGCAACAGAGCAGTACTGCTCTGTGCTGTGTGCTAAGGGTGATAAAAGAACTGCTCTGTTCCCCTGCAGGGTGTAGTTTTATGCTCTGCTAAGGTGAATAATAAACCAGCCTGGACAGCAGATGGATTCTCCTGGCCATACAACAATGAATAATGTCCATATATTTTTAGTGAATTGCTTAGATTTTTAGGTCTTTTATAAAAAGGAATCTAGGTGTACTTGCAAGGCACTTCACATTTTAGGAGTTTCCTGTTATAGATGTCATTCCCAATGGTTAATAACTCATCCAAGCATGACTAGAGTAGCCCACATCATCAATAGTAAATGTGACATTTACTATGAAGAGTAAAGTTTTGGGGCTGCTGCGAGTCCCACTCACTGAGCTGTAAATATTTTGATCAATGAACAGGAAGGAGCTGATCAGCCTGTGCTTACACCCAATACCAGTGAGGAGTATATGGATGTTTTCACAGAGGCCCAAGTGGCTCAGCCCTTGCAGCCTTGGCAGGAGCATCTTTGGGCTGGCAGAGCCAAGGTGGTGAGTAACATGCCCATGACCCTTTGCCCAGGCTGGTGCCCTGTGCTGTGGAGACTGCTGCTGTGAATGTGCTGGTGAGCACATCGTGAGAGATGGAGAAACTCCTCCTGAGTTTTAACTGCATAGCAACTGGGAACACTCTGGAGCAAATGTTCAATCAGTCCTGCAAATGTTAGCACTGAGCACTTCAAACTTCCTGGGAACAGAGGAGCCCTGGTGCCCTGGGGAACACCTCTTGGCCCACCATAGCAACTGGTTTGCAGTACATCCCTTGAGTAGGATTGGTAACACGTCACCATCCCTCCTGGAGAGATGGCAAGTGATTCATGCAATGACCTGACCCTCTCGTGATGTTGTACATATACAGTTTGCTTATGGCTGCGTCCAACCTGGAGCTGCAGCAGTCTGGGAGGTCTAAAACTCAATTAAATCACAGGCATTCATTTAGCCCATAAACATTTTGCTGCCTACATCTGTTTACAATATTGTTGCAATAGCTATTTTACTATTGGAGTTGTTTGTTGCAGCGTGATCCCTGCTAAATGATACACAAAAGGTACACAACCAAGAAGCTGCTGTTGTTTCAAATATAGGTGTTAGAACTCTGCGATTATACTTGTTGCACAGCAATGACACTGCAGAGCTTACGAGTAGAAAGGCCCTTGTGAAGGACCTCCCACATTAGAATTTTCTCTTTGTGTTTCGCTCTTCTAAAGCAAAAAGACAGTCAGGAAAGCTGAGCTGAGTGCTGTTGGTGTGAGAAACACCCCATGGCTCCTGCTGCTGCATTGAGCTGCTTGTTCTGCTCCTGCTGAGTCCAGAAGAAGGTTTAGGAAGACGCAACAGTTTAGGAATTATGGAAATGGATCTACCAGTGTAAAATAATATCAGCAACCAGTCCTAATGCCATGCTGCAGCCTCCCCTGAGCTGCTACAGATGCCACAGCTCTGTGGTTATCAGCATCACAAGTTCTTGTCTGGGGCAAGACTATCCATTGCAAACATGTTTCTCTCTTCCTAAGCAGCTGGGTAAACAGGGATGGAAATCTTTCCTGCAGCAAGGAGTCTTAAATCACAAGCACATACACAGCCCAGGGGTGCTGCTGCACTCCAGCTCCTGGTTTTCCACTATTCCATAATTAAAAAAACAAACTAATTCTTTCTATACTTCTAGGTCAGAGCAAGGGCTGTGTGTCTTTTGTGTACTGCCTGTGTTGCCCAACTCCAGCGTGCCTTAGGTAAAAAAGTCCTCACTCTGTCAGGGAGGCAAGGATTCAATGAGCAGTGCTGCTGAATAAGAGCTTGTTCAGCTGAGAAACTGCTAAAACCGATTTTGCTGCTCAAAAGGAAAAAAGTTTGGTTTGCTCTGGGTTACCAAAATTTCCCATGACTGCAAACTGTGCAATCATAGAATCACAGAATCATTTTGGTTGGAAAAGACCTTAAGACCATGGAGTCTGACCACTAACCTCACCCTGCCCAGCCCACCACTAACCCATGGCCCTCAGCACCTCAGCTCCATGGCTTTGCAATATTTCCAGGGATGGGGACTCCCTCACCTCCCTGAGCAGCCTGGGACATTGTTTAAGAATATCCCCTCTCCTCCTAGAAAGGAATATTTTGGCAGCTACACAAGTTGCTAAAAAATATGTCCCTCAGCTATGGCAGTAAGGAAACACCAAAGAAATACTGGTAAATAGTTACTTGGATTTTTTTTTTTTTTTTCAGAGCCCATTACTTTAAAGGGAAGAATTTTTGGAAGACTATCAACCATGTTTTCATGTGACCCTGTAACTAGACATGGTAAATAAGTCTGAAAGGTCTAATTACTGCAGAATGGCACTATATAATAAAGAGTGCAACTACCAAACAGCTTCATTACTCCCATTATCATCTTTTATCATTGTTTAATTGTGTGTATCAGTTTTTAATAAAGAAACTTCATGTGCCTATGAATTAGATCATATTGAGAAGGTCTTCCATTGATTGCAGAAACATAGTCAGGCTAGCTAGGTCATCCAGACACAGAAGCAAGGCACAGCAGGACTGAGCATCTAAGTTATTCTGATCTGCATGATGAACAGAAACACTTGTTAAACTTTACTCAGTGTCACTTAATGTTATTAACCCTCCTGGACTAGAGGGGTTTTACTTCTTCTCCAAATAATGACAAATAATGCAGCTGGACAGAGCTGTGCTATTCACTCCAGTAATAATTACTGCACAATGATATTAAAGAAGCATTCACCAAAAACTTCCCCAGTTAATGATGTTTAATTCGTTATTAAATGCAGCTCATTACTGTTGGAAAGAAGGCCATTTAGCAGCCGTCAGCTTTGCTACTATTGCTGAATGTCCTGCAGTGGCCAGCCAGCAGGGGGGAAGGCATGTTTCAAAAATGTATTTTCCCTTCAGAATAAAAATGGAAAATTTTCTGTCAGTGTTTTGAAAAGAAATAATGACTGATACCATCTGAATCTCTTGTTTCCTTGTAAAATCAGAGCCACTAGCTGTTTGCTCCTGCAATTAATATCTCCTTTACATGAGATTTTAAAGGTGTCATTTAATTGCATGAACATCTCTTTATTTAGCACTTGTTCCCCTCCTGGATCCTGTTGGCTTTGCTGTGACACAGGTACAGGCATTTTAACTGTACCCCATCTGAAAGCACTTTCCTTGCTGCCACTGGGCCACTAAATTTCTCCCAGCAGGTACTGATATCCCAGGAACTGTTGCTCCTGCTCTTGCACTTGCTCGCAGCCAAGCAGCCACCCCAGGGCAGTGCAGTGCTCAGCCCAGAGGAGGTTTAAGCCCCTTACACAAAGCAGACTCCCAGGAGATCCTGAACACAAGGTTGCAGGATGTTCATATAATTGAGGTGCTGAAGGTGAGGCCAGATGGTGCTCCACTTTCAAAGCTCATTAGGGAAAGGTGTTTGGTGACTCATGGCTAATACCACGTTAATGTTTCTCCAGGCCCTTAGGTGCAATACCCAATGCCTCTCCTGGGCTGGAGCTCCCATTCTGTCTACAGAGCACATTGCCCAAAGCCATGCTGGGTCAGCCAGATAGCTCCAAAATAAGACCTGAAATTGGAGTATAAAACCCACCAACATGATGACAGCAAAGCTTTCTGAGTAATCTGTCCTGAGGTCTCAGTTATCTCACAAGGCCCAACAGACCCTGGTGCCTGATGCCACAAAATGTCATTGTTCATTACGCAGACAAAAAACCCAGGGCTTGAGATGGCAGAACACACAAGCCACCTTCCTAGAGTGGCCTGCAGGGGGTCTGTGGGGCTGCGTAAATTGAAAAACAGATGTGCTAAGGGTACTGCTGCCCTTCTCCCATAGCTCATCTTGAGATGTGCACAGGCAAAGCACAGCGTAAGATCACTCACTACCATACAAGTAAACAGCAGCCTCCCCACCGATGCACTCTGAGCTGCACGACATATGTTTACAACAGAGCCTTCCTAGATATTGTACAAACATTGCTTAATTAAACAGCAGATAGTTCTCCTGAAAGAACTGAATAGCTCCATTAGCATCAACATTTACACACAGGGAGCGGAGAAGTAACGGCTGGCCCATATCTACACCAGATTTGGTGTGTCAAGAAGGTGCCCATCCCTGGGGATAGTGGGGAAGGTATTGGCTCTCAGCACCCTCTCCTGGCTGCATGCACCTCTGCATTCTCATTTTCCCCATTCTGAAATTGGAAGTGTTACCCAAGGACTTCCAATATGACAAGATGAGACACTCGAGTAAAAGGATGCAAATGCTCCTACTCCTTGTGATAGAAAAGGAGGGCCATGGCCCCTAAACAACCAAAAAATTGTTGGCTTAAATGATTTTCTCCCCTTGTTTTTGTCATGCTCTTCCCAGAACTCAGATTCTGGAAAGGACTAGTGTGAGAAAACATCTATCTTAACAGCTTAACAGAAAAGTTAAACCATCTTCATCCAGATAATAACATTATCAGGTCAACAGCAAATCTGTACTGAAAACACGAGATTATGTGGACCAGGAACATGTCAGTCCTTTTCCCTGTAATGGCCCTCAGATGTCACATCACATAAAATAGTATTTTGCTCATAAGAGAGCTGGAAGGAGGATTAATCAGTTCAAGAGATGTTGTTTGGGAGTTGCAGGAGGACCAAGAAGCTCCCCTGAGCTGCAGTTTGGCAGCTTGTGCCTCCCTGTGCCTGTGGCTTGGATATACTGTGCCTAGTGCATCACCCACAAACACTGCTCTTGCAAAGGCTGGAGAAAAAGCCACCACAAACCACCCCTACAGCTTGTTCCATCTACCACCACTTACTGGGGACCATTCTCAGCTTTCTCACTTAACTCTTGTGTGCTGAGATTGCCTTGGCAGATGGCAGCTTGGGATGCAGAAATGCAGCTAAAACCAACAAAACAACCATCAGCCAGTAGAGTGAGCAGTGAGGTAATTCAGAGAGGAGACGAGAAGGAGAGGTAAGGAGACAGATGTATTGGTTTGCAGTGCAATTACCCAGAGCAGCCAGACAGGAGCACCTGAGGCAGTGGGAAAGAACTGGGGTGCTGTGGGAAAGACTGGTTTTACCCGGTATTTACACTGAAACGTTCCGTTCAATTCGTTACCCAGCCTCGGAAACCACGATACTGAAAGCTGAGGGAAGTGTGGTGCCAATTTCCTCTGAGGAGATACCTCAGAGCCTATTCACATCTTTTGAGCTAAAGAAATTGTACAGGGTAATGTCAGGTTATAAAACAGGCCCTTGATTTGCCCTGGTTTAATTAAGATAATGAGAAGTGTAGGATGATGAGCTATGGTTCCAGACAGCAGGAAAATGGAAAAAAAAGAAGGCTGAAGAGCAATTACATTTGGAACAGAGAAAAGCCTATGGACTGAGGGGCTGGGGAACGAGCTGTAACAAAGGGTATGTCTGTCTACAGGAGATTTATTGGTGTCAAAAATAGAGCAGGGCAGGATCAGGCAACTAGAGAAGTTTGGTGAAGCAAAACCTTCCGCATCTGGAAGGCAGGTGCCAATCCAGCCTGCTGGTCCTCTCCAAAGGTGTGTGATGGATGAAGGAAAAATGAGCTGGCAAATCTCAGCACAGTTCCTACCAGACGCAATCACAAGCTCAGCCCACCCAGCAGCCAGGTCTCTGCAGGGGGGCAGAGGTTTGCCATCACCATGACACTGCTGACTGCTTATAAATCTTTCCTAATTGTAAGGTACAGTTTGCAGTGGTGAGGTTGTCAGCTGAAGGAAACCTTGGTGCACATGATGTGTGCTAAACAGTCCCATAACTCTCTGACAAATAGCTCAAGCATGTGTTTTAAGTCTCACAGATTTCAGTGGGAGCAGCATGGACCTGAGCTGAAGCATCATATTCAGGTGCCTTGCTGAGTTGAACTTAGCCACTCCCTGCGTTCAGACACACACAAAGCACCTAAATGCAAAATGTTGGGAAATCCTAGATAAAAGTCAGTCTTACTATGAAGCACTATTAGCTCTGCTAGCTCCACATCAAACCCAGAAGGGGTTCAGTACTTTCTCATTTAAATTTAGGCTGTCCTTTTCTAAGTCTACCAACTGTCTCATTTCTCTCCCAGCTAGAAGCCCACCATGATATAATTTAGATGAAAGAGAGAGCACTGAGTTAATTACTGATGCTTAGCAATAACAATAATAATGATAGCAACAACATCTTCATCTCCCCTGGCACCAGGACCAGTACACCAGGACTTACCCTTTTGTACCAAAAACTGTTTGCTTCTCTCATATCATTCAACATATTGCCTTGGAGAAAGAGGCTGCTAAACCACATACCTGCCCTGCCTGCTAAAACACCTGTATTCTAGAAAATCCAGCTCATGTGCTGCACTGGGACAGGGGAAACTCCAAACAGGTCTTTATGTGCATGCTACGTAATTTACCAGCAGTATAATTAATCCAGATGACTTAGTTTTACAAGAAGTCCTTCAGCAGAGTCATAAAGCTTATCAGTAATCCAACTGTGACTTACTTCAGCATTAGAAGAGCAGAGAGAGAGAGAGAATTGGTAACAAGAATGAAGAAGAGAGTTTAGGCTAGAGGCAGCTGGTCAATATTTGGGTGACATAAGACTCATTATAAACTTCCTTAATAAATTTGCATTTATTTTCTGTTCCACTGTGTCTATCTCACTTGTCTGATGTTGTATTATATTGTGTTTCTATGCAGTTTTTATAGGTTGAGTCCCAAGAGCCATAGTTTATTGACATTACTTCATAAATCTTTAAAAGGGCAAGAGAGACTGACTTAATCAGAACGAATCATTTCCCCTTTGTTTGGACTTGTTTAAAATCCGTTGCTTGCTACTTGATACAATTTAAGTGACTAATTATGACTTGATTTTCTCCCCTCCCTATCCCTTTGATTCATAATCAGTGCTTTCAGCTAATGAATTTACCATTCTCAGAGTACCATTAAAAGACTTGGGCTTCTCCATGAATAGTCTTATTTATGCAAGTACCCCATCGACTTCAGAGAGCATCAGAGTGATTAATTCACAAATAATTTATCTGACAAATGTTGCTTTCCCTCTCCCCTCTCCCCCTCCTCACTCTTGCAAACTGCCTGTGGGCAAATTAAAAAAAATTCTCAATTATTCATTATTCAGAATTACTTACAAATTTTCCTCAGTAGATAATTTTTGTCCTAAACATGGAGTAGCTGCAATGTATGTGAGCACACTTTGTGCTCTCCTGGACAGCTTTTGAAGCCACATGGCCTCATTTCAGCCCACAAACGGGGTGATTTTGATACCTAACCAGCACAGAAGCAATGGAGAATTTTACTTTCTGACATACAAAATGACAGCCAATTCTGTATTATCTTAAATTATTTATCTACAAGCCCACTTTGAAGTATTTTAGGCAAGAGTTACATAAGAAGAAAGTATTGTTGCTCCTTCACGTGCCCTCCTTTTCCACGGGACGGTGCTCCCCGCTCCCGCCTGCTCAGTGACTGCAGGTGTAGGCAGCTGTTTTAACTTCTGCTTGGCAGGGCTCAGGGAGGGATCTGTGCTGTGGGAATAAACTCCACTGCTGATGGGGAAGAAGGATTCACTTGATTCCAGAGTGCTGCTCTCACCCTGCCTTTGCCCCTTCTTGCCAGGATGCCTAGGACAGGGAAATTGCCTGTGCTTCCCTCCTCCAACACCTCGACCCAAGATGCTGAGCCATTCCAGGCACTGGTTTTAAATAGCAATGAACTGAGCTTGAGGAGTTGTGTGACTCAATCCTGGGCAAGGACAGGGGCCGAGCAGCTCCTGGGAGTGGTGGCAACCAAGGGTTATGGTTCCCAGCCATGTGCAAAAGACCTGGAGCTGTGGTTGGGCTGCAACCAGCACCTAGAGCTGCACCCAGCATCCAGCGGAGCCTCAGGGATCCTCCAGAGACATGCCCAGTATCAGAGTTCCCAGCAAACGTGTGGATGTTGGGCTCAGGGAGACTCAAGGGTGGGTAATTGTGCAAATGCTGTCATGACTGTCTGGCGCCACTTAGCATTACACCATCTGGGACATTTGAACCCCAGCAAAACAAAGACTTTACTGGAGGTAGGAAGCTGCACACATCTGCCAGGCCAAGTGAGGCAGCCTGAGTGAGTTATGAAGAGAAGATATTCCTTTGTTGGGAGGTCAGATCATTATCTGACAATGAATTCTGGGCAACCACTTCCTCTCTTCTTTCTGTGGACAGATTTTTTCACCCTTTGGACTCATTTTAAAAGACGCATAGATGAGATGCTGAGGGACATGGCTTAGCTGTGGGCTTGGCAGTGTGAGGGGAGGGGTTGGGCTTGATGATCTTAAAGGTCTTTTCCAACCAAAATGGTTCTATGATTATAAGTAAACAGAATTGATTCAGGTCCTGAGAAGAAGCTGCTCGGCAAAAGAAAACAACAAAGCTCTGCAGAGGGAGGTTTGCCAGGACACAGGCTATGTCTCTCCTCGAGCAAGGGGCCCATTTTAGTAGAAAACCCTTTAAATGTTAAGTGCTCTGGTAGCTAATAGAGCTTCATCTAATTTAAATGAAATGACTCCCTCTCCTTCTCTCTGACCTCTGGCCCTTGTTGGTTGCCATGGAAAATGGGCAGATGAAACACAGAAAGAATTTGAAGGAGAACTTAAAACTAAATTGAAATTGTAGCCCCAGAACCTTGTTCATCAGCCTGGTTCTTTAGTGGCCTAGCTATTAAATAATTGAATAGCAGTATTGATAAAGCATACATTACAAATCAAGTTAAGTAAAGGGTCAGGTGAATGAAGGCAGCTTGGCAAATGGCACTTGGATCCATGACACAGTCTGCTCTGTGTGGAGATCAGTGCATTTCAGCCTGCCTTGAGAGGGATATCAGCATCTTCTGGTGGTATCTCCACACACTCTTCTGCTGTCACTTATTCCTGTCAGATGAAAGACTGAGGGTGGTAACAGAGACTTGAGCCAGGTCAGCCAGGTGCCTGAGAAGGCACACGTGTGAGGCCGGGAGTTTCCCATTCCATTTTATGGCCCCTCTGACCCTATCTCCACCATTGGAAAAAAAAAAAAAAAAAAGAGAAAAGAAAAGTAGGTATCTATTATGCATAAATAACCTTGTTACCATGACAGCAGCAGTATCTGCAAGCACTATGAGTATCAGGAGCTTTTAGGTAAACGAGAGTTGACACCCTGCTCACAAAATGAATCTCCTGGGTTAACCAGGTGAAGAAGAGCTCAAGCCATCTGTCAAAGGGCAAAGGGCTGGATAGATGTGTTTTCTCTGTTAAAGAGATTTCTGAGCACAATAGATATTTCATCACCATGCCTTTGGAAAGAAACCAACCTCAGAGGCGTGGGCTCCTCTGTACAGCATGCAGGATGCACACACCAGTGACAGAGCAGATGCAGCACCCTGTCATCCACCACAGCAACTTGACTGGCTGCAGCTCACTGCAGTGTGTGTTGTTTGTCTGCTCTGGTCCCAAATCTGCTGTAAAACTGGTCAGTAGTCAAGGGGTGAATATTCCTAAAAGATTGGGCACATTTCCCAAGGGCCATTTTTGACTTTCATGAATGAACAGTGACTCACTCACTGCAGAGAGCGCCGAGTCTGTAAGCACAGACAAGAGGGAAGTCAGGTTTGGCCCATTCCAACAGAGATGGGTTACACAATGGATCATCCCAGTGTCCTAATTCATCATCATCGTTTAGAGCAATCAAAAGCAGATGAGGACTCTAAATTTCTTCCTGTTGTTTGCAGTTAGCTGCCTTTTAATTTTCAAGATCCTGTGGAATGAGTGAAAGGGAGTGCTGCGAGAAGACAAGAGATCACCAAACACCCACCAAGAGGTGGGAGAACTGTCCTTTTGCAAAACATTCATCTTTAAGAGATAAATTACAAGGTGGGTGCTGTGGCTAGGTTTTGTGCGTATGTATGTGTGTATGCTTTCTCAAACCCTAAACCTCCAAAAATCGAGCTGGACCAGGAGAGCTCAGAAATAGCACTAGGCCTGATGCACAGCTCTGCTGGATCCTGAGGTCTGGATGCCTTCCTCGCTTTGGTGATCCTACATTTTGAAAGTCTAATGGGCAGTAATTTTGGATTAGGTACATCCAGCAAGCGGAGGTCTTCTGTTGTCTCAGGTGACAATTCAGCACCCAAACATCTCTGGGGTCAGGTTTCCCTTGCCTCCCTTATATAGCCCCTGTCTCCGGACACATGCCACATAAGCTTAATGTTCCAGGTTATTACTTCAAGAGAGCTGATCCTCTATTCTATGCTGGCAGCAATAGGCCTGGTATCAACCAAAACCTGACAGAAATCTCTCTCTCATACATAATACGCAAGCAAGCAAGGACAAAAACACCCTTCATCTTTTAAGCATTGTTTCAGGGACTTTTTCTCCAAAGCATTTTTGAATAGGCACGGCAAGTATTCAGTACAATTAAGATTAATGGTTTTGGTTTCATTCCAAAAATGCATTGCTCAATCTCAGGTCTGTCCTTCTGGAAAATGATTTCTGTGTTAGCAGGATCTCTGTGACATGTCTTCCCCACGCCCCTGCTCTCTGTTCCCGTGGCTGTTTCCATGACCATCACATCCAGCACTGGTGAGCTTGGCCAGTGCCTGCTTCCAAACTTATTTTTAAGAACCTTTTTGCACTGCACAGTCACTGGTGCCAATGCAAATCTATGCTGGTGCCAGGAGGAGGAGAGAGGCCAATAGGTCATTCCTGCCCCGGATCTACCCCAACCCCTTCCTGCACTCAATTCACTGGCACTGCTGTGTCTTAAAAAAGCCTTTGCTGGAGAGGAGCCTACACATAAGCTGAGCCCTGAAAGTGACCCCTCATGTGAACTAATGACTCCAGTTTTTCCATATAGAGTACTGTAAAAGAAAACTTCCCTCACTGACCGCTTTTGTCCTCCCAGGAACAACTCCAAAAATGTTCCACACACCCTCTATAGATCCCACTTTGGGAATTACCAGTGTAACTAGGAGTTATTTTCCCCTGGGAAAAAAACAGAGACCTTGGTTCTAATCATATTTTCAACTGTCTCTTAAAAACCCAGATCCTGAAAGAAAGTTACCCCTTGGTTAAAAACCGTCTGGGTGCAGAATTGCTGTCACCGTGTCGAGAGCTGTGACATGTTCCTCACCTTCCCCCTGCGCTGCCTGGGATCCTCCCTCAGCCTATGGACTCAGAGATGTGCAAGAGGGAGTGTCTGTTAAGGAGCTTGTAGAGGGAATAGGAATGTACTGAGGCCTCTAATGGCCTTTTTGGTCACTTTTTGAAAGGAAGCGGGATGGGGCTCTAACATCAATCTGTGATTCCAATATCTTCACCTTTAATTTTACTGAAAATCAACACTTACTCCAATGACACTGAGACATACTCCACACACACCTCTCTGTGAGACAGCATAACCTTTTAATTCTACAGCAAATGACTGTCTCTGAAAGACGTGTTTAGAGAAGACAGAGTGAACACTACCATCACAGCTGTACAATGCACTCAGACTGACACATCACATGGGGATGTCCCACTCATTTTCCTTTCTGGAGGGTGGATACTCACACATGGAGCACTAAGGACACCTTCTATGTTTACCTATTTAAGACAGAAATAATAACACTGACTTAAACATCAAATCTCCAGCATGCTTTTTCCAACATTAGTATCTCCTTGTACAGTAACCTTATTATAGCCAGAAATAAGTGACCCCACCACAGTACTGGCCTTGTTTAGGTTTCTCAGTAAGTATAAGAAGATTACTATATACATCGTATTTCTGTTGGAGTAAGCAGCTTAGAAAATATGACTAAGGGTCACTCCATACAATAGCTCTATGTAATTATACATCCTTTTCTGATGTGCAATGAAGTTTGCTGAAGTTTCCCAGTGTGCAGCTTCAGGTCTTTTCCGTTAACTGAGCAACCTTGCTACAGCTTGTCAAGAGGCAGAGGTTTTTGTTTCCCATAGGAAGTAAAGGCATTTTGACATTTAATGCATAACAACAGTTCTGAAAAGATAATGTGTTTCACATAAACAAAACCATTTTAAGAATACTGAAAAATTTTTCTCTATGACCTTGAAATACCTGTGTTACCCGAGTGACAGAAAACCAGATGCATCTTGTATAGAAAAGTCATTTCAAAACTCAACCAAAGTTGGACTATCTCAGCTTCATCAAACACAGTATCTCCCTTACTGTTTTCTTCCACAACACACATCTCTGCTGATATCCCCACTCTAGAACAGGCAGGTAAAACATCTCTCCATATAGGTAACAGTTCTAGGTAACCCTATTTCCCAGCATTGCTGGCCAAACTTAATTTGAGCTAGCACACAGTGAGACTGCAGAGCCAAAATGCCACGGAAATCAAGAATTTTAACAAAAGACAGGCTTCTGGAGGTAAAGTGCTTTAGTGGAAATTACCTGGGCAGCAATGAGAGTTTAGGTGACAACAGAGAACTGATCGGTAGCAGTTAATGTAACTGAATCCACTTTGCTCCAGGTAATCTCACTTCAGGGGATCCTGGGGAACCTGCTGTGCTGAGTGTGACATATGGCAGCCCCAGCATGGAGAGGCAAGGAGTGCAAAGCCACATCTCCACAGCCTCACCTCAGTCACAGCACAGACCTGAGACCGCATCTTTATAAATTACATCGACCAAAACTAATCCCCAAACTGGGAACCACAAGACTTCACAAAAGCGATGCAAACGCTGCTTTTATCATGAACTCTGCAGGGCTGAGCAGAGGCTGACATTAGCTGTTCAGGGAAGCAGAAGCAAGTCTGGGTGGGAAGCACATTCCTCCTGCCTGGCTTCCAGAGTTGCATAATTCTTTCCCCTAAAACAGGTGGAGCCACTGACTACTGTATTTCACCTCTGCTCCTTAAGTGTGTTGTTATGCTGCAGATTTAAGAGTACTTCAGAGCTATGCTTGTACCATCCAGTAAAGTTTCCAGCCTGCAGTAAGATGCATTAGCAGACAGGTTAAAATGCCATTTACTGAATTCGCCAAGGGAAAAAACAGTACAACACTCAGGAGTTCAACTGATAAAGCAGCTCAGGGCTCAAGCAAAGTTAACTGGCTCATGGTCTGATTTTGTCAACACTTGCAAATGTCAAGTCATGGGTTGCAAAAGGAGAACCTGGGATATCACAACTGCATTCAGCAATTGTCCTGAGTGATTCCCTCAGGTCCCTTAACTGAGGTAGAACATTGACTTGGTTTCAGTTATAACAAATATAAGTACTGTGCTCCCCACTACACACCCATTCGGACCTCTGAAATCCGCTCCCCATCCACGTCCAGCCATGTGCAGCCTCATTTACAAGCCAGGTGATACCTATTTAATGTGTAACCAGTTAAAAATGCATCCTAGATCTGTATAAACCTATGAGCAAAGCTGCATCTCCAGAACCTGAGAAGCAGAGTTTTCCTCTCTTCATTTGTTGGATGCATGAGGGCTGCACCAGGAACACTGAGCACTTGAGACCAGCAGGTTTTGGTTATGAGTGCAGCTTGTGGGACATCTGGGAAGAGCCCTGTAGAGGTGCCTCCAAAAGAACCCTTCCCTGTACTGTCTTAGGCTGGACTGGTGAGCCCAGAGCCATGCCCTACCAACATGCGGCATTTCCACTGTTCAGGAACTCAAAATCTCTCCATCCTGGGAATCTCTCCTTCGCAGAGTAGAGCATGATGAGGCATTTCAGGCCCCTGTGTTTATGCTTCTCAATGGCCATGCTCTGAGCAGACAGTGAACAAGCTAGCAGACGTGCAGTGCTACATGCAAAGGAGGAGATGAACATCCAGAGAATGCAAAAACGTAGTAAGAGATGAAGTGATATAAGAGGCAGCCACTTCAGCACTATTATTGTAGGAAACTTCCTCTCCTGCCCATGCCAACCTGTTGTCTTTGCCAAAGATGCTGATCTGCCCCTGAGAAGAACTCATGCAATTCTGTGGAGACATTGGCTCTGGACATCCCTCTGTCCCCTCAGCTATCTGAGTTTGCAAGGTAGAGAAATTGCCATCAGGAAAAATGCTTTTGGGGAAGCTGATGGGATACTGAGGTTTGTTCTGCTATTTATTAGAGGAGGAACAACTCCTCCTTGACTCCCAGAAGCCTATCTTAAGACAGGAACTGCAGACAACCAAACCTTCACTACAGGTCAAGTAGTACTTGACTACAGATCAAGTCTAGGTCTTATTTGGCCATTAAGATATTGATTTCCTGCTCAGCTTCCTATGGAGAAAAGCCCTCCTCAAGCTCTCCTTAGCTGGGATCACCAGCAGATTCTGCCTCTGGGACATGGATTAGATGATCTTCTAAAGTGGTGATGGCCTATAGGATTTTTTGCCTCCAAGAACACGACATAGGGTTGTTCAGTCTCTATCTGATTTCTTTGCAGCCTGTTTCACACAAACCCATATTACCATTTGCTCTACCATTTACTATTAGCCTGCAGTTTTTGCAGGGAATACATGTCACTAAACAACAAGGACTGAGAGGCTCAGGCAGTCTGAACTTCCTGCTGAGCCCCATGGCTCCTGCCTGTAGAGTCTGGTATTGCTGCTGGACAAAGTGCCCTAGGCCTTGCCTCAGGGTGCTGGGTCTGAGCCCCAGACACAGCCTTTGCAAAGCACATAACTCCTTCAGTGTCTTTCCCCATGAATAGCTCTGCAGTTCAGTCAATCCCCGGTATAATTACACACATCATGTATTATTCCAAGCAGATTCCTTTTGAAACCAAGAGCTTAATTGTGACCTACTTTTTTGTTACCAGCTTATCAAAGTTTTTGAAAGGCTTTTGAAATACAAGCTGTTAAATGGCTTCATGCAGGAGAAGGAAATCCTTTTTTTTCCGTTCTTCCACCCTTCCCCTGCCCCAAGGACAACTTTTATTCTAAGCATTGTGTATGCCAACATCTCCTTCTGTAAATCAATTATTAATACAGAGATGATTAGGCCTAACACACCCTTGCTCTTTGCAACCTCCCTGAGTTGAGATGGGAATTAAAGACAGCATTAATAATCTGGATATATGTCAAGTGGAGATCCACTAAAAATCACACAGCTTTGATTCTATATCAGAAGACACCAAGGGAGGTGAAAAGGCAGCAGCTGTTCCTCACTGTACATCTCCCTCAGCACATCTGTCTCTTAAAATGCCATCATTTGCCTCAAAATTTTCTGACCTGTTTCTACTGATCATTGGATATCATGGGGTGAGAAACAGGGGCCAGGTTCACCTCTGCAGTGAGCAGCCCTGATTGCACTCACAGCTCTTACAGCCTCCACTTGCAGTAGCAGGCAAGCATGGCTGGCTCACTGTGCCTCTTCTCCCCACGGGCTGGCACCCTGGGTGCCTGCTCAGCCTCCAGCCTTACATGAAATCAGGGATACCTGGCTTCATCCAACATGGAAGAAAACCATGTACTTGTGGAGCAGGTCCCTTTTCCCTGTCCACATCACCTCAGTGAAAGCTCCTCCCTTCATGAGGTGTCTCCGGAGCTTCGCTGCACCCCAGGATGCTCAGGCAGTGATGGAGGTCTGGAGGAGGTCAAGTAGTCTGTGTCAAAGATGGAGGGCAGAGAGGATTAGGCAGTGAAGAAGGAGAGGTAGCATGGGGTCAACACTGCCTGGGTTTGAGGAGGGAGAACCTGGCACAGGCAGTGGATTTGGATTTACAGGCAGACAGTTCTCACTGGTAAGGGGACGGTGTCATTGAGAAGGAGCAAGAAAGGGGAAAGGAGATCATGTTTTCTCAATACTCTTATCTGCAGCAAACCCTTAATAAGGATTGGGATGAGCCTGGATAGAAGGGAGGGTTACCTGTGATATAGGGGAAGAACTGGTGGCAGACAGTGGGCTCTGGGGAGGAGCTGTGTCCTGGGCAGTGCTGACACAGGCCATCAACCTCCAGTCTGGAGGAGCACACACATGAACATGTTACCATGCCAGGCTGCCACTGCCAGCTGGCATCTGCCCAGACAGGCAATGCTAATCCTTGTCTCTTAACCTTGTAGAAAAGCTTGGACAAATGACTTGGCTAATAATGACAAATAATGTCTTAGGCAAACACTCACTTGGGTTCAAACAACCTCAAACCCCAAAGACAAGAACATGACACGGTGGCACTCATCTGAGACCTTCCTTCTCACCTCACCGGGACCCTCAATTCTCACCACTGCTGGTCCTCTTGTGTTTGAGTTCTTGTGCCTCTAAAGTTTTGAAGGAAAATGTGACTATTCAGTCTTTTTGATGATGATGATGAAAAAAAGGCCTCCCTCCGTTGTCTAAAGAAAGCAAAGCCAGAGGACACTTTGGCGTACAGGAAATATAGTCCTTGAAAACATCTCCTTACAAACTCAGCGTGGATGGGAGCAGGGATATGGGAAACTTGCAGGCTACCCACAGGGTACCAACCACACATGGACCAAATGCATCCCTGAGCCCTGGATGCATCATACCACGAGTGTCAAGAGAAGACACTGGGATAAGGTTTGTGTCCAGCACAACAGTTATTTTCTTGCCTGTGACCACTGCAATATTGACAGGTATTACTGACCTCAGCAAAAGCAGAGTTAACTCTTTCAAAGTCTCCCAGGAAAAGCCATGCCATGTGTGCCCCAAGGAAGAGAGGTTTATCAGCAGAGTTAGTGGGGAACAAATGGAAATTGTTATTCTTGTCCCTCACCCATTAGTGGCTGCTCTCAAAGAAGCAAAGAAATAGGGATTAAGGGATTGAAAACTCACTGGGTATTAGAGGTACAAAAATACTCTTGGCGCGTGTTGGTTTGCTGTGGGCTCGGTGAGTTTGCTGTGGGCCGTTGCACAGGGCAATGTCTGAGCACGGTCTCCACCCCTGGGCTCAGGCTCTAACAGCCATTCAGGTCTCTTCAGTGTTTCTGTCCATCCAGGGGAACCTGCTATACTGACTGGATCCCTAATATACCAGGAATCATCAGTTGTGCCATGGATTCCTCTCTGAGGGCTTGGAGAACTCAGAAGTGCCATTATTTCCTGCACTTAAAATGACTGGTAATCAAAAGCCTTGTTTGGAAAGCCCCATTTGTGCCTCACACAACCCTGGGCTCTGATGTATACTAAAAACTCACTTTAATTATGCATGAAATGTACGTCTTTGGCTTTTAGGGACAGAGGAAACAGTTTTGTCTTGGGAATAACTGAGAATTATTTTGGCCCAGAGTCAAGAACACACAGCCCAGTTTTTGTTCATTTCAGTTGGTTTTGGGTTACTTTCTAAGTGCAGGCAGATGTTTGATGAGTGCCTATTTCCTACAGAAGAGAAAGTTATTGTGTTCTGGGCAAATTCTCTCAATGCACCCTTTCAAAACTAGAGAAGGCAGTGTAATTCCTGTTTCCCCAGCTCCGGGGCTGCCAAATCACAGTTCTTGGGTGATTTACTTAGAGGACATGTAACTCCATTCTGAGTTGTTTTCCAACCCTTTACACTTGAAAATTCAACTATGAATCCCTCAACACTCCTAGGCATCTAAGCAGTTTTTAAACAGTGGGCTAAGGAGCCTGGAAAATGTTGCAAATCACGTAAGTGTCTTAGAGAAATGTTGCTTCTCATTTTCTGCTCCTGTGTGTGCCCTCAGCACCAGCCTACCAGCCCTGACTGCCAGCCTGCCACAGCACTTACACATATTTGTAGACTTGTTCTTGATCTCAGCTGAGCAGGATGCCTGGGGACCTGCCACTTTCCTGTGATCACAGCTGAAATTCAGATGATGCTGACTTCCTTACCTCTATGCACATAAAGCCAATGGACATCAGATGTGCACCTGAGCTACTGTCTCAAAGACACCTACCACTAGCAAGGAGACACTAGAGCTCTTCCTCTGTTTTCAGATAAATAGAAGTTACCAGGAAAAATGATAAATATGTGGCTGCAGATCTCACTTTCACCTGGGTAATGTCCAGACCACCAACTCCATTCCTGCTCTCCCAGCCCCATGCTGATTGCTCCACCAGCTTAGATGGATGTGTCCACACTCCCTTCATCCTCCCTGTTCTCTTTCTTTTGTTTTGTGGCACTCATCTCACTTACTCACTGCTCACCCCTGTGCCCATGCTGGCTGGCATGGAGGGCAGCAGGACCTTGGCTAGGCCAGTGTCTGACCTACCATGGCAGTTCCTGGGGGGACTCAGGAAAAATTCTGGCACTTGTTACAGCCCAGGGCCCTTGCAGCCTCATGGCTGGACTGTGATCCCTCCATCCAACCCAGCCAACATCTTAGGCAATTCCAAAGCGTTTTGGTGGGACATGATGCAGAGTAGGGTGTTTCTTCCTGAAGGAAGGGGCAGCCACTCTGCACAGGACTCTCTCCTGCCGTCAGCACAGCCTGAATGAAATCCAGGTGCCACAGTGCTCTGCAGTGCCACTGCTCTTGCTCATCATCTTGCGCTTGACTTCAGGAGAATCCCAAGAGCTCCCTATTTCCAGATTATGCTTCCAAGGAAGAGCAAACAATGCAGAGCTGCCATGATATATTTAATGATGAATCATTCTCTTAAAAATTATCAGCTATGAAAGCCTTTCACCACTCTGGGGATAATGCAGTGATGTATTTCATGTGAATCAGTGCAGAGCGTATCCATGGCAACCCCATCCTTGCAGTTTGCCAACAGTTGGGGTAACCGGCCTGGAAGAGTTGCAGAAAATAAACCTGCATATTATGGGTTTTTAAAGGAAAAAAATCAGGCCTGTTTTGAATTACAAGTGGTTTATCTGTATGCTCAGCTTAGGCCTGTTTGGTTGGCATACTGTGAGACCCTCAGCGGGTGGTACTATTCTGGGAGGTAATTCACCAACCCATGCAGCATCCAACCCCTGGCTGCATGCAGACACCCGAGGGCTCGTTCCTGCACAGTGTCTGCTCAGCATCCACACAGCTGAGCGGCCATGGGCTGCTGCAGGGACCTGAAGTGGCCACTGGCCATGGAGGCACACGAGCACAGGCACAGGCATGCAAGCTGGGGTGATGCTCAGCAGGTGATTTAGCAGTCTGCCTCCTACTCTCAAAAGAGGAATGGGCACTGCTGGGCAGATCCTCAGAAGGCTACAGGCAGCCCAACAGGCAAACAGATCCTAAGCCTACCCCAAGGGTGCTGATGAAGGCAATGCAGATCCCACCCTAGGTGCAGCATTTTTGCCTGTCAATAATTTTAAAGCAGCTGAAATGCTTGTGATGTGTTCACAGCCCTGTTTCCAGCAAGTGCTCCAGAGCCCTCAGTTTTTGGGAAGAGAGCAGAAAGCACCTGTGTCACCATGGAGGCTTGATCCCCAGAATGTAATTTTCATCAGGCTTGGAGAAAGGCCTGTTACATTCCCCAGGCTGGTGTGAGCTCTGGGAGGGTGGTTCACAGAAAACTGCTGCACCTGCCTCCCAGAAACATCAGGATAAGACACAGAAATTTCCTGTGCAAATGTGAACTTGTGCCAAGCAGCCTCTTGCATTACTCAGGACATGAATTTTGAAGACCATTGAGGAAAGTCTCAAAGGAAAAACATATTTCAGTTAGCTCTTTGGCTCTAGCACAAGTGTTGGACTCTCCCTGACTCAGTAATATGAATCCTATAGAAAGGGAAAAAATGTGATTGTTCTGTATGATAGCAGGATTTTCATGAAGTTGCTTAAAAATAGCATCCTGTAAAAGTGTGCTATGGCTTGCTCCAGCACTCATCAGGTTGATCTGGGGTCTGTGTCTGTCTCAAGGAAAGATAAAGAAGGGAAAGTTCCTTTAAGAAATGAAGTGGCTGTTTTGATGCAGATCACTGGGTACTGATGGGCCACGTTGGAGATGTCTCTCTCTGAATCCAGATCAGCAATGCTTAGGAATGAGGAGAACAGCAAAGCTGGACCTTTCCTCTGGAGTGCTCAGCCCAGCTTCAGAATCTCAGCCTGATGCTTCGGGGCCTTGGAGGTATGTGAGCTCTGCTGAGCTTTTCTACATGTAGATACCTAACGAGTTTTATGCCTGGTGTTTGGAGCTTGAAAACAAAGCCCTAGGCAGCATAAAACCTGATTTTCCCCTCAGTATTATGTGGTGAGTGCCTCCAGCCCCTTTATTTCCTCTAAAGTATTATGAAAGACTAAACACTCCAAGAAGATGGCATCCATTCACAGCACGCCAAGGGCCACTGGCAGTGCTAATAAAAATTCTAATTGCAAGAGGATAACTATCAATCTCTCTGACTCATGCTATGGAAGATGCTGAAATGGCACTCTTGTTTTCATCTGCCCAGCATTCTGTCGCAGTGATAGTGTCTGTATGATAACATCCATAAACCACATGCAGCTCTCGGTATGTTTTCTAATTTTACTGAACATATCACTTCAATTTGTCCTTAAAACAAATGAGAAAACAAAGGGTGGAAGGGTGAAAGCATGAAACAACAGCAGAGAGAAGAAAAGAGAAAGAGAAAATTGGGTAAGGAAGGGGTAAGAAGAGAAACAGGTTGGCTTTTGCTAACCTGAGATTTGTCAGTCTTCTAAAAGATTAGAACCAAATATTGATCCATGTCTCCATGTTTCACCTCTCCAAAAATCCATCATCCCACATGCCCTAGGCCAGCCTGGCTGCCATGCCCAGCCCCTGTGGACACATGCCAGCTGGCTACAAGCATTGCTCAGGAGAATCAGTCCTTCTGCCATGTGGAGAATTTCCTGGATGCTAGGATATATCCCAAAAGCACCACCAAACCCAGCTCAGAGAAGTAAATTTAAGGATGTATCCATTATCATATTAATCCTGCTGCTACCTTCCAGCCAAAAGAATTGTGTCTTGGCACAGCCTCGGAGCTTATGAGCCCATCCACATTGTTAGCAGCGCTACCCTGGTCCCAGCCAGGACCAGACAGTACAGCCTCAGGGAACAAATGTGAACAAAAATCTAATTTTCTGCTGGATCAACCTTAATTGTAAATCAATAGTTGAGTTTTCTACTGTTTTGCTTCAGCACTGACTAGGATACAAGTTCTCTACAACTCCTGGTGCCAAGAGTAGCACAGGTGACAGAGCCTGCTGGGTTATGAAGAGTGAATGGGTACAGGTACTCAAAGTTGTTAAACTTTTTCTATGGGCATTCACTAGAACTCCTGATGCATCCCAAGAACACAGATGATTAATTACCCGTCAGTACCACAGAGAGGCTGGTTGTGACTGAAGTATGTGAACTGACAGAAAATTGTATTCTGAAATTTACTGGGAGGTACAGTGTCTGTCTAGAGAAGAGAGAGGATGCAGATATTCAGGCTGACCTGGGTGATGCTTGTTTGATTGTTAACATGTAAAATCTAGGGATGGATCTTCCAGACAACTACAATATTTAATATTACTGCATTACAGGAGTGGTTGCAAAATATCACATTTGAGGAAAGGTGAAAGCCATTTCTATACACATATGCAAGTATGTTCTGGTTGTAGAAGAATGGAAACTCAATCACTCAGGTCAGGTATGGGGTGCTCTATCCATGCTCTCATCTGGACAATGGCAGAACCAGGATTTCTGGCTTTTCTATGTGTACCCATTCTATGTATGACACAGTCTAGACCTAGTTAAATAAATGTGGCAGTGCTAGAGCCCAAATATGCCAACTCAACACCCTGTTAAGGTGCTGAGACAAGACCATTCTCATCCAATTCATCCACTCAAAAGGTCTCCTCAACCAATGACAAGTGGTGACAGAGCAGAGTGACCAACACCCACAGGCCACGTCTGTGTCCAGGTAAGAGCTTTGTGCTTTCATATTGAATGAAGAGGACACAACCTAGAAAACCATGCTGCAATGGTCTTTCCATCTTAGCCTCTACCTTAGCACAGGCCTCCTGTTGGACCAGGGACTGAGCTGACATGTCTCCTGGCTGAGAAACCCTCAGGGTCTAGATGGGAGGTACCTCCCAGGTGCTGTCTGCCTTGCACTGGGCAGGGCTGTGTGCTCCTCTCCCAGCTGCTGCATCCTGCCAATCCCCATCTGATTCCTCTCCCAGTAACACTTGAGTACCAGTGTTTTTCTGCTGTTGCCCATGTTCTACTGATAAAAAACTTGGTCATTTCTTTTAGCAGATGACTCCAGAAGTTTGGCTTACAAGTGTCTCATCCTTCTCCATTACATTTCCACCTGTTCACATTCTCTCTGTGCAAGAGCTGGGCTTGGTTATGCTAATGACCACCAGGTACACTGAAATCACTCTAATTAGCAGGCTTTGCAAAGCACTGCCTCTAGTTAGCAGCCTGAAAATGTGCAATGCCAGTCATGTCCAAAAGGACACATTTTCTTTACCTATGTCTGCCAAGAACCATCTCACAGATTTTGAAACAAAATTAGGTCTTAGTGGATAAAGCAGGCCTGGACACATACACTCAGATGGAGCAATAAACCTTCACTGTCTTCCCTTCAAATAAGCAGTCGTTTTTTGCAGGGGTAGTGTCCCACTGCTGGCAATACACATATGCATAACAGGAACGAGATGGATGAATCTCTGTCATATATGGCAGAATGAACAGAGACTTCTTTCTGGGGCAAATGTCTATTTTCTGAGGCCTTATTCTGCCATGGGTCTGGCTGATATCAGCAATAAAACAAGATCTCTCTGATTTTAAGGAGACTCCACAAAGCACATTGCAGTGCAGGATTGGGACCTGCAATGCTATTTTCAGTGCTGTGTTCTCTTCGTATTCATGCCACTGGTGAATATGCAGCATGCAAGCAGGCAAGCCACTGAGGGGAGATTAAAAATACTTTCTCTGAATACATAGCCCTAAACAGTGGAGGCTGAATTTCATCCTATTCAGATAAGCAAATTGAACATGCCATTCTGATAACACTGTTTGCAAGAGATGAGTTTTCCTCTGGAAGCTCTATTAATATCCTATGTCCAGGTCTTACCTTTCATCACTAACATTTTGCATCACCAAGTGGCACCTGTGGCAGAATTCTACTGGTGACATCATGTCTTCCAGAGGTTAAATGTCTTTATCAATCTCCTATTAATAAAGAATCCATTACTCCTGATAGTCTGTTTCCTTCTTGGTACCCTGAAATCTGTATTTCCACCTTGGCTGAGAGCAGAGCTCTCATATTCTCAATTCTCAGCTGCCTGGTTAAGTCCCAAGGACCCTCAGCTACCCATTAGAGTAGATGTAATATAATTTAACAGAAAAACTCAGCAACATCCCTTCACTCTGTTGCCTTAGTGGTCTGCATCGATGGCAGGAAAAAACAGTCACTGCTAAACCTCCAATTCTCCCTTTTTGTTTTATTACTTTTATTTTATTTGTTTCCTGGGCTGTATATGCAGCAGCATATGTGCTTGTGTGCTTTTTAGGATGGCTTTTGCAATCATTCTTTGCAACTAGTTTCTCCTATGGACCAGTTGGAAATGGCTGATCTGAGTCTGAGGATGCTCTGGATGAATACTTTTCTAAACCCTTCTGCTGCTCAAGGTCTTGAGAATTATCCATTTCTTCAAAAACCAGCTTACAAAATGAATAATTTTGATAGGTGGTAGGCCAACATTGCCCTGCTTTGTAGGAATTTGTGTTTGGAAGCAGCACGAGTTGAGTTACAAAGTAAGTAGAAAACCAGCAAGATATGTGAACACAAATTTACATGGTTGGTATGACAACGGGGATGTTTTGTTTAGATAAGACTGAAAGGCCTTGAGGGGAGAGTGAAAGAACACATACACTGTAAAAAAATGCAAATCTGGAATGGCTTCCCCAAGATACACAAGAAGTTATTAATAATTTACTTCAGAGAGAAGATAAGGTTAGCACACAGAAGAATTAACCTAGGAATCATCAGTTTGCAATGAGCTAAACCAAGTGGTAAACACACATCATGATTACATTACAGCTGCAAATGGGAGGGATATTTAATTATTAATTGTTAATTGTATTAACATGTAAATTTACTCTGCCTTTGTTAAAGGTGCTCTGTGTGTTTGAGAGATGAGGATCTACAGCCCCTTGGCACCACTTACATACAGGCTTGAAAGTTCCCCCCAGATCCAGCTTCTAGTTTGTATGTTCCAGGAACCTTCAGGAATCCTCATTTTTATGGGTGAAGCCCTGGAGATCTCCTGTCTCTCGCAGGGAGGCACAAACCGAGGCCAACTCACTGCAGTCAGAATCCCACTCTGGTAGCATAAGACAAAAACTGGCCACTAGTTTTTGTTACTTATGGTGTTTTTCATTTGAAAGCTCCTATAAGGACAAAGCACCAGGACTCCCCAGGAGCAGCTGGGGGAATTACCCCACACAATACTTGCATGATGAAGAAAACCCTATTCTCTCTCCAAAATATGTGAGACTGAGTCCACAAACACAACGGGATGGTGGAGAAATCCAAGAGAACAAAGTCAGCCTGGCATGGCAGATGCTATGCTACTCCCAGCTGCAAGAAAGCAGATATGGAACTGAATACTCCCTTTTCATCCCAAATTGCTGTGCTTTCCGGCTTGTTTCTTTCTCTAATAGCCAAGATGGTTATAAGGTTGCTCTACGTTCAGCCTTTTAATGTGTTATATGAACTGCTTTGAAGCCGTGCTGGGTTTGTTATCCTCTCTTTTGACTGCAGATATAAAGTCAGATGGAGTAGTCATTGCAGGAGTGGCCCTTGGTCCCATATGCTGGTCTATCCCCAAGCAACCCAGCTGGAAACCCACACAATGACACCGGAGCTCTACAGAAAAGGTCACACCTGGGGAAAGTTACTTTGAACATTGAAAATACATGTTCAAAATGATTCAGTTTTTCTATGTATAGTAAAGGAATAAAACTGCTCAGGTATATGCTGATAAGTCCTAAGAGTACCTCTCCCAAAGGCACTTCTAGGGCAGAGAAACAGCAACAGAGAGAGTCTGCACATTTCCCACTCTGATATTCCCTGATTTTATGCACAACAGAGAGCTTTCAGTTCTCAAAATTCAACAGGTATGAAGCTGTATTTATCTTCACTTTAGCAAAGCTAATAAAAACATTTCTTTACTGGGAACTTGTGATAGTCTGGAGAGTCGTCACTTTCACGTTTTCTTTGGAGAAACAGAAGCAAGAACTCGAGATACCATCCTTTGAAAATGTTGAATTGTTTCAGTTTGATGAATTAGGATGTTTTGAGCTAAAACTGCAGAGTCACTACCCACTATACAAGATTAAACATCATATGTACCTTATAGTCTTATACATTCACATTTTGCAGCTTGTACTTCCATCTAACTCAGAAGTTGAAATGACACAAATTGAAATGATCAAATCAAAGGGAAACACTTTTACCTTAGCAAAATGAAACACCTTTGATGTTATTGAAACTAAACAAGAAAGTCAAAATGATTTGACACTTTCCATGAAACACTTGGTACTGACATGCTTCTGGGAAACATTTCTAATCTGAAGAGGATTTGGGGAAGCTCCATGTCATCACAGCCAGAGACCCCCCATCCCTCTCACACCACCTCCTGCTTCCTGTTCCCTTGCCAGGTGCCAGCTCTGCACCAGCTTGGTGGAAAATCATTATGCTGGTGCCAAATAGCTCGGGTTTTGCAGCCAAGACTGATTCTGGAGGCCATGTAGGGCTGTCTGTCATTCCTCCAGAGTTGCTTTAGCTGCCCAAGACTTCCCTCATGCCCCTAGACCCCACAGAGGAGGAAGGTCTTTGGCCAGTGCTGTACAGGGAATCCTGTGGACTCAAAATGCTGCTGCAGGATAGCCTGTGTGTTTGAGAGGCTGGAGACTGCCTAGCTCTAGCGTTAGGCTTGCAAGCTCTTTGAGGAGCAGGATGTCCCTGCACACATCTATGCTTCTGTTGATGTGAACAGTCACTCAGGGACACTGGGAGCCTCAGCTTTCCCATTTCATGGGAATCAGCTCCTTTGATGCTATGCCTCTCTCCCCTTCTACAAAAGTCTCTTAGATACTTGTAGTGGAAAAGTGCATAGAAGTCAGTGCCACTGCTATAGGTATTAACTTAAGAACCTACAGGCATTAATAAAAAGTTTATGGATAAATTTATGCAGTGACTGATATGATTCAACTGAAAATTATGCTTCATCTATATTGTTTTATACTGAGGTTTCAGAAAGAACATTACCCCTTGTAAAACCCTACAGGAGATTTTACAGTAGACTTAAGAAAGGAAACAAGAACTGCATATTCCAACTGATTCATTCAGTACCCAAGATATGTCTTAACAAAATTAGAAAACAAGATAATGTAGGCCAAAGTGAAAAATACTAAAAGCCTTTCAGTACATGACTTTCCCATTACAGGTAGAATTAAAAGAGGAATTAATTGTAAAATCAATTAGTATGTGATTTCATTTCAAAACACTTGATATTTCCAGGCCTGCCCTTTAACATTCTAGGGAGGAGAAAATTTAAACCCTGATTTTTGTGCTTGGACTTCAGGGAACACGTGTTTACCACCTGGTTACAGAGCAGAATCTGAGCCAGACAATTATTTAAATATCAAAACAGAGACATCATCTGTGACTCAATTAAGCTGTTCCTCTACCTTTGCAATCTGAGAAAATCCCCCTATTGCTCTGGGGCTTCTTTTCTATCTGACTGCTACAGACAAAAGTAATTTGCTGTGTTCCTCCCAGCCAATTCACTCACAGGAGAGAAGAGGAAAATTCATTGTAGTACCATCCTTTCACATAACCTAGGGTGACTATCTGGAGCCATCCCAGGGTCCAGTTGTGGTCATGCTTGGGTGTTGGAGAACAACAATAGTGATGAAGCAGACTGCAATGCTATTCTGTGACAACCTCTACATCTCAGTGGGAAGCAGCAGGGTCTAAGGTCCATTTTCTGTTCCTGCCACACTCGGTGCGTGATAAAGCCAAGCAATGGAGACCATCACTGTCCTCCTCACTGATAACAGGAGCTCCCTGTCTCCTTCCTCTCCTGGACAGGACAGAGCATTAAAAATGTATCTTGTTCCATACATAGAAGCAGACAGACCCAGAAATGTCACCAGTCTGAGTGCACAGACTTTGTGAACTTGGCCGGCAGCTTCTAGGTTTATCAGAGCTCTCATTCTCACTGACCTTACAGCAACTGAATAGTCCAAAGCCACAGGACCCTAACTATTAGACCAGAGAGCTTGTTTATGTAGCATGGGGCAGAAGTGAAGGAAAGCAGCTCTAGCAGCATTGGAAGTGAAGCAGTGTTGGTGTGAGAAGGGAAGACTTGGATGCTTTCTCAATAGAGGTGGTTAGGTCTGATGCAGAGAGGCCAGGAATGCTGGGTGCCTCGCTCCAAATGGTTGGAGGAGCCTCTCCCTGTCTGATATAAAATTGCATGTTTGAGCTGAGGTGTAGTTTTACACCTAGACTGGAATATACTTTGAAAAGTCCCATACAAAAACGAATTCCTGGTGTGAACAGGCAAATAGGTCTGACCTATACTCATGTGTCATGGGCTTCATGGAGACGAATCAGATGTGGAGAAGAGGCAGGGAAGAGGCTCCCCAGTTTTCTTCTTGTTACAGCAGTTTCAAAGCAGTCTACTGAAACCTTGGACATTTCAGAAACAGCCATGATAAAGTTAAATAAGTACCCGTCTGAGTGTTTACTGAAAGAAAAGGGTTTTCATAGTACTGCCTTGACACGGTAATGACACATCAATATTGCAACACTGTTTGACAATGCGTATGAGACAATATGATCTCTGGAGCTAACAGCGCTCATAATAGATGCTAACCTGAAGCTATGAAAACATAAGACAAAACAATGCCTTAAAAGAAATTAGAAGATCTTTATGAAAACAAGGCAAAATTTAACAGGTAGGGTTGTGCACTGAAACCCAGTTAGCGCATGAAAGGCTCAGTTGTTCCATGAGTACAGGACAAACCACGCACAATGAGTTTCTTATGAACAAGTGAAACTTTTGCACCTCATTGGACTCTCTCCCACGTGCCATCAGCCTTCTGAAAAGATGACCCATCCTCTATCCTCATGTTAAACTGGATACACTAGGAGCAAAGTTCAAGGAGCAGAAGGAGATAGACTCTTCTCTGCAGAGAAGCATCATTGGGAGACATGTTGGGAGACAAAAATACATTAACAGCCACTACATAACACCATTTGATAGACTGTGGGAAGAAGACCTGGCCCAAGAGTACCAAATATTTACAGTATTGATCTATTCAGTATTCAGACTCAAATGAAAATCTTCACCCTAGTACCTCCTGTGCACTCATTTTTTATCATGCTTGTTTTTCAGATTATTTCCCCACTGCTAAATTTTTGCCAAGGGGTCCTAAATCTCAATATCTAGCACCAACTATTTATTCCTCTATACCGCCACCAAAACAGAACCCTGTATATTAGCAGTCTCCTCCCAGCTTTTGTAACAAAAGAGGCATCGCAGCCATTGAGACTCTTGGGTTTGACTTGGTTTGCAAGTATCTCAATGGGACGCAACTCAGCTCTATTTTGTCTTAACAGCTTTGAAGCAAGCAGAGCATTTTGTGCCTGACAGATTCCCCTGAGTTTTAACTTCAAACATTTTGCAGTATAAATTCACAGTAGAGGATTGAGTTATACAGCTGGAAACATCCTCACAGAAAGAGCCTACAAACATAAAATACATCTGGAGCTAATCCTTTCCTTGGGGCATTATTTTAAGGTCTGAGACAACCCTTAGAGGGACCTGAGAACATCTCATCATTCCCCATGCCCTTTTTTGGGTACCCCTTACTCCAGTTACATCTGGGCTCATACTTACCCTCCTGCACACACCATGCTCCCCTTGGCTGAACAGCTTAAAGGATTTCATCACATTTATGACTTGTCTATATTTTTTCATATCAATATGACATGTTGATAGCCATTCCTGAGAGCCTGATAGGATTTCCTGGAGACTGTATGTGGAATGACTGATGCAGTGTTTGGGGTCCTCAGTTCTCTCCTCCAGCCATTCATCAGAATTAGAAGCACGAGCTGCTGTAGTTCTCCTGGTTATAAAGACTAATGACTTATTTAACACATCTCATTTCTAATCTCAGAACATTGCAGAGAGAAAAGGAACTAGCAAAATCTTAGTTTAACAGAAAGAGAATTGTATCCTCCTGTAGCACAGGAGTTACACAGTAATCAGGACACAGGGGAAAGATTCAAATTTCACAGCTTGAATCCTATTGCCTTTGGAATTGCCCCATATTACTTGCCTGTGGATCAAGTAATTTGGCAATACATCATTCTCTTCTAACTAAATGAAAAGCATGCTGACGTTTGGAAAAAGTTCAAGGGGGAGGGAGTGGGACAACGACAACAGCCATTATTCTTTAAATCTCTTTGTCCCACAGAACTGGCTGATCTGAGCTGAATCACCATAGTTGATACATGTTGTTCTCAAAGCTTTTCAGAACTGTGTTTGAAAAAGAGGAATACTGGAAACCTTGTGGGAAAATTCATATTCCCAATTCAAAGAGATCATTTTGGGCAACTTTACAAAAAAAAAAATGTGATGAACTATTGGAACTATTAGTTGCTGGAACCAACCAAGGGCATGGCCCCAAACCACAAAAGGTTGCTGAAAGCAAATTCATTGCACAGCTTGGGATAAGGATTGAAATGATTCTCTTATTATTCCCATGAGTGAGCTCGACTGCACTGTAGTCAACAGAAAAAGTGTAGAGCAAATGGGTGGAAGAGTGAGGTCACAGTCACCCCTTAAATCATCATTAGATAACAAGTCATGGTGACTTCATGATTTCATGAGGAGGAGTGGGAGTGGAAAATTAGTATCTGAAAAAGCCAAGATTCAAATGAAAACATTTTATAAATGTAAAAATCCTTTCCCTTTCTTTGAGAAAGTAAAAAAAAAAAAAAATAAAAGAGGGAACAATCTGGAACAATTAGCCCAAATAATGCCAATAATCCTTAGCAGAAAGACACTTTTTTATGCTGGGATGTCTAGAGCAAGATGAAAATATTTTATCCTATGCAGTTTAGTGATTTTCCTTGCTTACTTTTTGTACATTGTATGCTTCTCTTCTAACAAGCAGCAGCTGTTGCCAGTCCTTTAGCAGAGCCTCACCTAAGTGTTCATATTATATTCACCACTGCTTCAAAGCCTTTTGGCTGTAAATTATCAGCCACTCTAACTTATTATTACCGTGACTGCCAAAGCCAGCTGATCTTGCTGCTTAATATCCTTTTTCAAAGGAAGCATACTTTTTCTTCCAGTTTTGGTTCTCTCACACACTGGTGGAAGCAGGAATAGCTCTTCTGAAGCCAGTGGAGTTGTACAGATGTAATCTTAGGGCACGTGAGAAAGAATTTGTTGCTGTCATGTTGTCTCTGTTTCCATAACTCCCCTAGCCCCTCTACCAAATATGTGCTCTAGTTGTGCTGTGAGCTGTACAACATGAAATCCTTGCAGCATCCTGACTTGAAACAAGCCTGGTTTGTTTCTGCTTATGTGATAGCTCCTGCAAAGCCAGGGGCATGAACACATTTCATGATGCTACTCAGACCTTCAGGAATGAGTCGATTTTGGAGAAGACATTGAAGAGCCAGGCTGTCTGAAATGGGAAGTTTTTTACTATCATGTTAGCTGCTGGCATAATCAACTCACCCTCAAGATCGAAAGTGAGACGATGAGATTTACCTCTTTAGAAGAAGATTTGAGTCTAAAGATCTTCAGTGCAACACATATTATATACAACAGCTAAATATTTTGTGACCTTGCAAGACAGATGTGGAAATAACAACATGTGGAGAGTGAAGAACACATGACTTCTACAATGCAAACTCCTTTCTACAAATTTTTTTCATCTGCCAAGCTTTGCTTGCTCTTCACAAATGACAATTGTTCACAAAACAACAGGGTCCTGGATAACAGGATTAGAAACTGGAAGCTACAAGCTGAGCTAAGCTTCAGCCTTGCTGTATGAAAATAGCCTCTGAGCTCAGCAGAAGACAGGCTGGAGTAGGAGGAAGAGAAAACTTCTGGAGAAATGCAGGGGAAGTCCTGGAGTGCCTCCACCCTTTAGGAGACACAAGACAAGGCTTTGTTTCTTGTAGGCTTTGGAGACCTGCTGGATGGCCCTATATAAATTTGTTGGCATTTTTATTGAGGGATCTCACTGAAAATGCTCCTGGACACAATTAGGCTGGTTGTTACTGACAGCAACACTGCCCGTCTCTGACAGGTGACCATGGTGTACGCTCATGGCATGCAGACATGACCAGTGAGGGCAATCAGTTGTGTCTGTTGTGAAGAATGAACCTGTTGAAGTGGCATGAGAAGCTCTACTGGGATGAGATGCAGGGTGAGGGTGGTGCCTGAGTAAACTCAACCAAGCTGTGCCTGACTGGCTGGACAGGCACTTGTACAGGCCATGTAACTGGTCCCCCCCTACATCCAGAGCACATGTGGTTTAGAAGGCTCACAGAGCTCCAGCAGTTTTTGCACTGAGTGACAGGATATTAAATTTATCAAAAGAGGGAGAGGAACTGCTGGCATCCTTTGAATCTGCCTCTTTCTCTACTGCACTGATGCTCTCTTGCAGAACATGAGCAGCTTCTCACACCTGCTGCTTAATTCACTTTCCATATGCATTCATCATACAAATTGCCATTCACATGCCTCAAATACAAGAATCTTTGCTTTCTCAACTATTTGTCTCACTTCAAAATGCTTGGAGTTAGTACCCTGGGCATGTACACAACACTGTTCCATGCTACATTAGCTGTACTTTTAACAGATATTGGGGCAAGACCAATTAGACTAGGAAAGGATTTTTATTTCTGTAGCACCAGCTCACCCCTTCAAACAGAGAATGAAACAAGGGGACTAATGTTTGACTATCTCAGCTCACCTGTGTTCTGACTAGAAGAGGTACTGCAAGATGTAACACCAGAACCAAGAGTGTCTGTAGCAACAGCTGTTAATTGTGTTCATTCCTTCTCACTTCCATTAAAAAGTAATTTGATGGATTTTCAGTGATGCCAGAGCTCTTTATCTGAGAACATGACTTCAGGCATTAAGCAGGGTCTTTGCAGAGATTTTAAGCAAGATTTTCTGAATACCTTCCTGTTTTCCTAAATTTTTCTTATGAGCTGGCTGACCATGTCACCCCTGAAACGTCGAGGCCAATGCATCTCAGAAGCATGTGAAATGCTAAAAGAGAGCCTGGGGACACTTGGTTCAGATTAGCTGTGAAAGCAATGACAGCACATCAGCAGCTGAATAACTTCACTCCCCAGTGAGCTTTTACCATTGCATCCTTCAAATGATGACCCTTCTACAGTTAGTTACTGTGCTGGCCCTTCTGAGGGTTTGGAAATACAGCCTCAGAACATGCTACCAGGGATCCCACTCCAGCTCCTGTCTTGCCCTTCACATAAGCAACAGCATCCGAGAGGGAAACAGCCCCAACACGATGCACTCGCCCACAGAGGCACAGGTTGGAAGTCTGCTCTGCAGTATCTTCATTGCTTTTATTATCCACATTAACTACATTGAAGATAAGCTTAAGCCATGCTGCAGTCCCCATGGAAACAGGTCCAAAGAGCTTTGGTTAATGATTAATCAAGATATATGAATGCCCTTTCTCTTCCAAAGGTCCTGAGGAAATAACTCCTGTTAGGAGTCCCAGGAGCAGATAGACACGCAGCAGGACACATACCCAGGAGGGAGTAGCATGGGACTGGCATGGGATTTTACTTTGTTTTCCCGCAATGGATAGAAAAGAGGAAACCTGCCAGAGACTTCAGCAAGTCCCTACCCTTTTTATCCCACACTATGTCACAATGAGATAGTTCAGAGACATGAAGTCATGCTTTGTGTCCTCGGACTCGGTACCTGAAAGCCAGTAGTGGCATTTCCAAGGCTAGCATTTGAGATGACAAAGTGCTTGCAAGCAGAGGTGAATCATTTCCCCAAAGACATCTTTTTAATTGCTGCCACATATTCAGGAGAAAATGTTCTGCCTTTGGCCTTGACAGTCTTTTAGCATCTCTGAAGTCCACCAGTCAGCCATGCAGACATACGAGGCGGTTGTAACCGCATTCTTAGCTGTAGCAATTACTGATGCTCCCAGTATAACATAAACACAAATCCCAGTGCCAAACTGCCCACACACTAAGAACTGTGGAGCACGTGTGAGAGATTACAAGCAGTGCAGTGACGATGGGACTTTAGAAGACTTAGACCCCTTTATCTTTGGAGCGGATGGTACCCACCAAGGAACTGTGCCCTCATAGTTCTGATGCCCCCTCCCTCAACCCCACCCAGTTCCTAGACTAAATTTGGAGATTGATGGAAAATTTATGTCCAAACTAGAATATAAAATTCAAAACCAATTGAAAGTTCACATAAGCAGGATAATCTAAATTATTTATGTCTGTTTTTCAGTCTTTTTTCCAATTTAAAAAAAATGTTCATTTTTAATATTTTTGGCATAAATTAGCTGAAGTTTCATTATAAAAGTTGTTTTGAATCACACATCAGAAAATCCCATTTCAAAGCTTCTCTTGGAAACTCAGTGGGATCTCATTGTTAGCTTGCATTTCTGTTCTTTTGCGGCCCTTGGGGCAGCCAAAATGTTACAAGATGGCAAAGACGCTGATCACATCTCTCTCCTGGGAGTTTCACAAGCTTTAAATGTCTAAAGCAAACAATACAAATAGAGCAGCAATTATGTATTGGAAGTTTCCTTTTGTGTCTTGCATTAAACAAAGCTTTTTTTTTCTTTCCATCTGTTCTGGAATATTCAGGATCTCTTGGCTGTACCAGAGAGAGCTGCATCTCTCCACTCACAGCCACACTATGGCCACTAGTGATGTCACCGTGGTGGCACAGGGCTTCCACGAGCCAGATGCTGTGAGCTTGCACAAAGAACAACAGGACTGGGACTCAATCCCTAAAATCCCTAAAGTCTTCCCAACTACAAGAATGTCTTCTCTGAACGACTGTATGTTCTTTAAGCAATTACACTGAAAATAAGACCATTACAGGACACTTAAAGGAAAAGATATCAGTTAAGTCCAAGGAATTACACGTTTCCCTACTTGAGTTCAGAAATGTCTGCTTGAAGTCATACACAGTTCCTGGTTTTACCCTCCAACCAAACTCAAACAGAAATTTCTTGACCTCTCAACAGTGACTTTGTTTTGCACAATTCCCAGGTAAAGTCTGACTTAGAGGCATTTTTATAAAGAAAGGAAAAGGCCCATGGTCATCCTCTGGGCCACAAATGAAAACCTGAGTGGTTTTGGGTGTATGCTAAGATCAGGGTCAGAATAGGTCTATCTGAGTTTTCTATTTCTAGTCAAAAGCTTTACAAAATATCTCTGTGCCAGCAACTCCCATAACCTTCTTTGCATGGAAAAGGCAATGAACTCTTGGCCAAGAAAATATCCAGGGTCCTTCTGACCTCATTCCTTTCTTGCAGAAGAAAAAAGGCTGTGGAGAGAAGATGAAAACCAGTGACTGAGGAGAGTTTAGGATGCCCTTTTTCAGCAGTGCTATCCTTTTTCCAAGCAGTTCCTGACTTCAGCCAGGCTCCAGCTCTTCACAGCGGCTTCAGCATAAAATAAGGGGTTAAACCTCAGAGGCAGCAGCTGAAATAACTGGGGGTCAGACAGCTAGATTGTGCTTGATATGTTCTAGTCTTTCAGAGGATTATGAAGTTTTCCATTGAAAGAAAAGGTTAGGCATGAGCTTTTGTTTCTGTGCAGAATTAAGATGCTCCGGTCCCTCCTCACCACCCTTTGCTCTGCCCTGCAGGGAGCCACAGGCAAATACATCAGCCAAGAAACAACAAAGTATTTAAATACTTAATTCCTAGTTGGATTAATAGATATGGGCTGTTAGGCATTTGCATAGGATTTAGGAACCATAGTGCTTTTTGAAACTGGACTTAAATTTCGGTTTATCTTTAATGAATCAGAAAGCCTGTGGCATCATCATGAGAACAAATCACATGGGGCTTGGCTATTTTCCACATCACTGTCTTATCCCTTGGGGATTAACAACTATGAAAATTCATGTGAAAACGCGGACAAAAGACCACTTTAGGGTGGCCTTAAAAGAAAACACAGTGGTGAATGATGATCTCAACACAAAATTAATGACCTGAGAATATTTTTTACCCTTCTGGCCATGATGATGAATTTGTAGAAAAAACTAACAAATAATGGATAAATGGTTAATGCTGCCCTGCAGATGGTTACAGTTTATTACTATTATTACTATATTATCAGAATGATTCAGAGGCTGGCAGAGAGAAAGAATCTGATTAGCAGCCCAAAATCTCCTGCAGGTGAATGTCACTTTTCCATTCATTCTTCCAGAATTGTCTCTTCTCTAGAATCCTCTAACAGTAACTGCTGCCGAAGAGCCTCTCCAAAAAAATTACCCTTATCATTTACCTGCATTGCCTTGAGGAAACAAAAATAGCAATTTCTGTGGGCAACTTCTCTTCTGAGCAGGAACAGGCCCACAGGCTCTTGCCACGGCACATTGGAAAGATGTGGTGGTGCTTTTCAGTCCTATACAGCTGGGAGGAAGAGCCTATTCATACCTATCAGGATTTAAAATCAGAACAACTGAAATGTTTCATAGCAGCAAAGCTTTCTGAACTTGACTTCTAGCTCAGCAGTCTTTCTCAGCACAGCTCAGTTGTCCTTCCCAAAATACAATGTGTACCAAGCACACTTTGCTGTGTCTGAACAGCTTTACTGATCTATTTTCCTTTTTAAAACATGCATATTATAAGGCTTGTTTTCTTTAAATACCTTGGTCTGGTCTAGGAGGAATGAAAAGCAAACATAAGCCAGCTCCCTGCTCAGCCTTTTGCTGTGCATAATCTTTGGATGTGGTCTAATCTCCATTTGAGTGAGTGGGAACTTTTCAGGTTAAGCAATAGGAGTACAACTATCTGAGTTTACACATGAAGGAATTGAAGTGTAAGGCATTATTTTTCCTTAATGTATAGCCACTTTTATGCAGAATTACATAAGAAGATTGTTAAACCAAGCCTTGATCTCAAGCCTCTTAGATCAATCAACGCCTTGGCTGACATCTGCTCCCCTGAGTTTTCCTGTTCCTTGCACAGCATCTCCACCAGCTCTGCTTACTCAACTTTGAGCAAAGTGAAAGACTGATTTAAGCAAGTGAGATACACCAAGAAGCCTCTCTATATTCAGACAGGTAATCCAACAAATAGGGCAGACAGGTCTTATTTCTATTGCTACCAACAGCCAGAAGAGCACAAAGGAACCAACAGCTGCAGAAGGCTGAAAGCAGCAGGGTCTCGAGGGGAGGCACAAACACTCTCTGATCTCAGTCTTGGATGAGATAAACCTGCTCACCATACACAAACCAATAGATATGAAGCTCATGGAAGTGAAGGCTGTTTCACACTACAGCCTTAATTTCTCCTGCTCCATTAGCTTCTCATTAAATCCAAATGGTATCTGGTATATCCCTCTACTAGAGATGGGCAACCTGTGTCCCCAAACATCTGGCCAGCCTGTCTTCTGTGAGCGAGCAGATGGACTGTTGGTTTGCGCTGCATGACCTATTCAATGACAGTGGATGGATTTGCTATGGTGTCCCCAGGACTCTACTTGTTATATCAAGAATAACGAAAAAAAATTAACATTTTAAACAATAAATAAAACAAAGATGATTTTTGGTGCTCCAGAGTTTTTAACTTGGTGAGACTGTCTACAACAAATGACCGTAAAATGTTACATTAAAATCAGATGGTATTACAAGAGTGTATGTTACAGGATTAGAGCAAGAGATAAAAAGCCAGCTGTAATTTTAGCAATCTTGTCCATAACATGAAAGCACACAGCAGTGCTCCTCAGACTCTGGATGAGCATGATGCATATTTTACAGCCATGTTTTTATTGACTATAATTCATACCCTGAAGCGTTACTGCCTCTGTATGAAAAGACCAATTTTGTTTTCCAGTGAGCAAACAGATATCCAGAAGGCATCCAAGCCCTCTAGAGAGAGGTACAGGCAACAAAATGTTTAAGGCAGAATAAACCAACACAGGCTATAACCTCTTTTGCCAGTGACCTTTACTGAACGACATAAATGAGATATTCCAGGGTGACAATGAGATATAATAATCTAACAATCTGCTGCTTGAATGTATAGTGTCTGAGAGGACAGAAAACTCTCTGTGTAGAAAGGGATGCAGTCTCTGCAAAACACTAGCTCTGCACTGCTGTTGGCTGCCGTGTAAAACAGCAGACCTGTAGGTAATCACACTGACTGTCCTTACCCAGCTGAGAAAGCCCCTGACATGCCAGGAATGCTGCTCTCTTCCTCCTCCCCTTTCCCACCCAAGACATCCTTCAGCTCCACAGAGAGCTCAGTCTCCACATTGTTTCCTACAAGAGTCTTGTGGGCAAGGTGGAAACCAATCTCTTACGTGTGTAATGACATGGGGTGACAGGAGAGCAGCCATAAGGGGTTTCTCACTGCTTTTCTAAATGGTAACGTTTGGCAGCAGGACTGAAAGATAACAGAATTTTGAAGAACCAAAACCAACCTATTTTTCCCTGCTAAGGCCCCCAGTAACAAGGGATTTGCCTCACATCAGCTGTCCAACTTCAATAAGCCATCTGAGCTTCTACTAATAAAGAGGAGAAAAACTTTAATTTAAAATACTCCTGTTTCACAAAAATGTACCTAATTTATGTGCATTTAATTACTGCAACTGCAGAACAAAATAGCATTTGCCTGTGCATTCCCAGCACATGAACATTACCATAGTCTATACATTAAAGAACATCTTAATATTTAGTGGTAAAAATAGTACCAGCTCTGTGGATGGTATAAATGAATGGCTATAAAGCTCTCACAGTTTACTTCCAGTAAGGTTTGGTCTGTAATTTTTAACCAATCAACATCTTTTCAGTAGACAAATGTGAGCCAGTATGTATCACGTTGCCTTGTGAGGCTGAAAATAGATTTTGCAAATATGTTTCTGGGTGCGGAGGTGGTTCATACAAGTGAAGCAAAAAGCGAGGAGAGAAAAGATGGACACATTTTGGTTTCCAGGGCTGGATTTAAGTCTCTCTCATCTGCCTATGATCATTAAGCAGTCCAGAAAATAAAGTGTGATCCTATTCACATAGTACATGAACTTGTACTCAGAACAGAGAATGAAGCCCGAGAGTGACAGTGCTTCAGATCCGTACAAAAGGATACAGCAGAAACACCAGCTAACGTGCCCTACCATGTCATGCCGCCACATAAATAGCAGGCATCTGTACTCAGAATCTTCTTTCTACTGAAGCCTGTGGGATTTTCTGAGTTGCATCAACTATTTTTTAAAATGTAGAGGCTAGTAGGGGGAAATAGAAAAAAAACGATGACAGTAATCCATTTTGTTCCCACTTGTATTTTGTATGTGCAAGAAAAAGTGGAGAGGAACACTGCTTAGGTTCCCCTCACACTAAAAAAACCAGTCTTAGTCAGAATTCTCACAGCCTGGGTAACCCCAATCCTTCACCCTTCAGCCTGGCTCAGGACATGGAGGAGCAGAAACTGTGATGTCTCTATACCTATGGAGGAGGAGGTGGCACCACAGCAGAGGTTGCAATGCTAAAGCCTTGTCTGGAGGACTTAGGGAGGATGAGGATGGAGAGCTCAAATGCAGATCCCAGCCAGTAGGCAATTCAGTGTCCAGCTGTCCCTAAGTGCTCAGAAATATCTGGTATTTAAGGTATACATATCTCAATCCTGCTACTCTTAAGATTTAAGGTAGTTCTAACTGGAAATTGAAAGTTTGATTGGTTTTCAGCTGGAAGACAGTTTTAGGATGTAAATACCTACTACAACTTAATGTTTTTGTCATACTCTTTATTTTTCAGTTCTTCTAAAGAAAAAGAGACACTTCATTGAATTGCTCATTCATTGCAGGAAGAATCATGTTTGAGATCTCTGAAAAATGTTCAAGAGCAACTTATATGAAGAGCTGTAACAGCTGGAGTGGAATCATTACTTGTCCAAAACTAGAATCTGCTACAACTGTGTGACTTTTATGTCCGACAAAATATAGTAAAATCATCACATAATAAATTACTTACAAGTGACCTATTTTTATTTAGAATAAGCAGCAAAGTGTCTGCAAATGAGCTGGAGGAGGGGCTCAGAGTATGTCTACTAGAGCTATAGGAGCCTGTCAAAGAAGAGACCCAGGTAAAAGGATGGCCAGCCTATGTCCCAGGGATGGACACAACTTTCAGAACTGAAAAAGGATGGGTTCCTGAGGATCTGATTTCACAAACATGGGCATGAAAAATACCTGAGGAAAATCTGCTCCTCCTAGCCACGACTTTGATTTGGTAGATTTCAGTGGATAGCTTCCAGCTCTCCAGTCCACAGCCCATAAAGGAAAGAGCAATTTCTGCAAGTACTATAACCCTCGCATGAAAAACTTCTGAAAGGGCCTGGCCCCTTCATAGGGAACACAATGAAAACTGTTGGCTGAAGAAGGTAGGAAGCTCTTGGTGAAGCAAACACGCAATTTGATGGCTGTGAGCTGTGCCATTCTCCAGACCTCTCAGGGATGGCTTACATGCAGTGTCAGGAGAGTGCCCAGGACAGTGACCTGGCCTGGGAGCTGCTCGTCTCCCAACTTCAGTTGCTTTTCTGGAGGTGGCGGGGAGGTCTTACCCCAGCCAGTGCTTCAAGTTTCTTCCAGCTGAGGATGAGCAATGCCAGCTCCCCCTGTACACAGGGCGGAAGTCAGTGGCTGAAGGGACAGTGTGTGCTGGCTGTTAGAGACAGCTGCACACATGCTGAGACTCAGGTGAATAAGAGCTGGAGGGACATACTGCTAACATTAAACATTCAGATAATCAGACTGGCATGAATATAGTTGTTTCAGGCTGTTTATCTGTCTTCTGCTTTTTTAACCATTAGATGTTATATCTTTAGGTGCTTTTTTTCCTGCATTTATGAGAGCCACAAACTCTTTTCCTTTTTTAAATGAAGCTGACACCACTATATACTCCCAAGTTTTGACATGGGAAGCTGTAAAGAGAGCATGACCAAGAGACCAAACAACTTGCACTGAAGTCCTTAGTCCATTTGCACACAGCCACTACAGTGTAAAGTGTTTGCTTTCCTATAGTTCAACAGATTACTTCTCAGATGTAAAGTGCTGACCTATTTGCTGACAAAATTATGCAAAGAGAAGTCAGCTGAAATAGGCTCTGGAGTTACCTGCCTGGGGCATCTATGCATGTTTCTAAGTTTTATAATCATAAACAACCACACACCGTTCTGTCCTTAAAGAGTATCTACATAGTGAATCACAGTGTATATTCTCAGAGCAAGCAGCACTTTTCTGTCTTCCTCTGTTACTTAAGCTAATACAGACTCTTACATGAGCTTTTGTCAAGAGTCTTAAAATTGCCCTGTCATGCACCAGCATCCACTGCTGCCTTTTAGCTTGGCTTTCCTCAAAATCAAAGTTGTAGCCTTAATCTCATTAAAGTCAAGGCAAAATTCCTGTTTCAAAGACTGGCATTAAATCCTTTGAACTTAGCCTGCCAATGTGACAGAAGCAGATACAATAGGAGAGGAAGGGAGACATTTTCTGCCAAGAAATATATCCTGATGGGATCTGCAAATACTGAAATTCTCCAAGAACTTAAAATTGTATCTAAACATTATCCATTGACAAACAACCAGTCTGCTTTAGAGCTGCAGTTGGTTACCTCCCATATCCCCAATTCTATTTACATTTTTTTTCATAATGAAAGCTTTCTAGAAACTCCTTTTCCCACTAAAGCACTGCAGTTCTGATTTTTTTCTATGTGACAATGAAAAGGCATAAAGGGGGAAGGACGGAGAGTAGGGAAATGCATTTCTATTTCCACATAGCCACGTGCTTCTATGCACTAGGGCTGCCGTGTGGAGACATGCCATGTCATGGCAAGCGAGAAACTCACAGAGCAAGAAGCAGCATCGCACTGTAAGCTGTTGGATCTGACATAAGATGACACAGGTTGTCACAAAACTGATACATCAAATAGCTGGGAAAAGGAAATAACAAGAGACACTTTACAGATGTCCAGACTCAGATTTGGAGGCATAGCCGTTTATATATTGCAGGGGCTAAGACTCTTCATCAGGTCTTTCATAGAGATCATATGCCTCTATTAATGGCAAAAATGCATCAGAATGAGATGTGTTCCTCTCTAAAGCTTCTTTCTGCTCCTGTGTATTTATAGCCCTTTCAATCCAGATAACGTGGCTGACAAAGCAGGATTGATTTGATTAGCATGTAAATAAAGCCTCATTGCTGCTCCTAGCTTGTCTGTCATGGTTATGTTTTGATGGGATTTGTCTGCCTTTCCTATTTACATCTGCTTCTTGTATGCCAGTTCCTGAGCTCACATGCTGGGAAGGGCTCAGGTCTCTAGGAGCTGCTGGATGGAGCTTACTCAGGCAGCAGCGGCACAAGGCACATTTGGAACTGTCTGAGCGGAGACCCAGGAGCAACTTCCCACTGGACCATGAGCAGCACCATGACCACGAGCGTGGCGGTGCTCAGCATTCCCTCACGTTGGTGTTCACTGGCCTGGGGGGAAATGAGCAGGGATCAGCCAAACCAAAGGAACTGCATGGGAAAGTAGGCATGCCAGGACACAGACAAGTGTCTAGAAGGATGCTAAACCTCTTGGTTTGTTTTACCTTGGTACTTGTAGACACTTGAGCACCACTGAGGCAGAAGACATATACAGACATATTTAGCCAAGTTGGCCTCAGATAGCAAAGAGTGGCTGAGGAGATGTCTTACTGACACAGATGTATGTCTCTGCTTTTGGACTACAAGACTGCAGAAAAATTATTTCTTACCCACTAGCTGTGGGGCTTCATCTGTAGGCTGTAGCTGATGTGGAAACAGTCTGAAAACCAGCTCTGTCCCAGCTTAGCCAGGCCTGTCCCCCTGGGTATCCCAGCAAAAGGCTGGTGAACAGCTCTGGCTGGTCATGTCCAATTCACTCTGGATGTGCAATGACTTCTGGCCATGGTTTACTTGCATTGTCAGGCAGCATCCCTCTGTTCTTCTGCAGGGCTGCTCAGCCTCAACTCTGAGCAGAAATCCGCAGCAAAGAGCAAAAGATCCCACCCAAAGCATGTGACACTCACTTCTGACCTGGCTGCAGGAGCAGGATTCCATCACAGCTATCCTGCATCTCCCTCCTCATCAGAGAACAGCAAACATTGTTTTCATATCTCAGTTTTCAAGCAAACCAGTTCTGAACTGCTTACAGGAGAAAGAAAGAATTCAAGCACGTTCTACTGAATGCTGTCCACGTAACTGCATGCATCTCTGGGAACAGAGCAAAAGGAGCCACAGATGGAGAGGTTCCAGATTGAATCGTTCAAGTAATGGTTAAATATGTGCTCCCCAGAATTAAATAAATCCTCTTTCCAAATCAATTCTACCACTCTCCTGTCACTTACAGAGATGTGGTTGTTTTCACTCACTCTACTGAAGAAGGATAAATCTGTAGAATTTTGTTCTAAAGGTAACAGCTACAGGATTGAATCCTGACAGTGAAAGATAGTTCACAGTAACACGTTAACAGGAGACATAATCCCAGTAAATGAAAGTGGCAGAAATCCACAATACAAAATAACAGACTGCAAGCTAAAATTGATCATCAGATAAATCACCACTATCAAAATAGGACTCAAACACAGAAGTCGCCTTGCAAAACTAACAGAAGAGTTGCTAAGTGAAGAGTTGGGTTTGTATACGCAGGCACGTATATGTATACCCCCACATGCATGAAAGCCAGTGTGCAGACATGTTCATATGTGCCAGAGCATGCGTGTGCACACATGTGTTTATGGATTAGAGATCTGTTGTTGTCCTCGGAATAACCATATCCCTAGGGATCTGCCAGGCATGCTCACACACAGCTCCAACAGCAAAGAGTCTCTAACAGAGTCCCAGGCCCATCCCTGGGCTGAACAGGAGGTGTCACACCATGTCCCCAGGAGGAGGGACAGCCTTGCCCTCTGCTAAGAGAAGCCCTGCTTGTCACAGAGAGGTCAAAGAAAATTCAACAGGGATTCTTCTTCCCTCTGCTCAGAGCAGAACAATTTTTTGCTATGCCAGGAGGCTGCTCACAGGATGTTCCCCGTGCTTCTTGAGATGAAAATCTCTCTGTTCCACAGCTAAAAAGCCCAGGGAAGGAGGTCAGCTGGTGTGAGGCCAGGCCCTCCGCTCATCTCCCTGAGCTGCCTTCGATGGGAACAGGCTTATTGATACTCAGATTTTGATCTTGTCATAGCCCCGAAGCACTGCAAGTACATTCATCATTCATGCCAGCCAAAGAGAATAAGTACAGTCCTGCGCTGTTATCTAAGACAGACCTTTGCCTGTCAGGCTCAGGTGCCACGCCGATGGGCTCCCTGGAATTAGAAGTGCAGTCAGCCATTAGAGCAACAACGCAGCTTAGGGAAAACAGAACTTCTGATCCAAACCGAAAGGAGGAAACTGTCTTTTTGAAGTGTATCACAGAACACAAATGTAGAAAAATTTTGTTACAGAAATGCCAGATCAGTTTGTTTCACTGTTGACTCAGCCAAGGGAATAATCACACTACACCTTCACACCGCTCGCCTTTGAAAACACAGCAGGAGGGTTCATCCTTATGTGAAGAAGGAGAAGCACAAAAACAAAAGTTTAACTGATGTCTCAGTAAAACGAATCCAACAAAAGCTGTGCTTTCAGATGGAAGACTATTCTGCATTTAAAAATGAATCCTTTACTGTCCCTGAAGAAGCACGAGGAGGACCCATTGCATGGGGCAGCGTGGCCTTCTGTGGATTGTCACACTCCTCGACTGGTCTTGGTAAAGCAGTCGCTGTGTGCTTGGTGCCTCTCTCTCAAGGTGGGATAATGGCATTTCTACAGATAAATGGGTTCCATCACAGACAGCAACTACATTGATGGCCAGGGATGAAGGAGTCAGCCCCTCGCCTTGCCTTCCCCTGCTGCTGATCTCTTGTAGGTGCACTTGCTTTTTAAACCCCTTGGATAACTTCTTTCTTACTGTCAGCACAGCAAAGATGGCACCTCAGAGGCACTTGCTTTTGCCCATACCCTGGGGCTGTGGAAATTAATGGGATTTTTATCTCTGACTGAAGAAAAGTGTCCTCGGTGGGACTGCTCCCTGCCCAGGTGCTGGATGGATACTGTGCCTCGCACCCCCGCTGCAGATTTTATGCTCCTGCCATGGCAGGTTTCAGCACAAAGGCTCTGCAGCACGAGACCTTAGAACCCCTGGATGTTGACAAAGTTTATGATGAGATGAATGCCAACACAGCCGATGAATCTCTGTGCTCATGGCAGGCGGGTTAGACTGCAGACTGACAGCCTGCACGTTCAGATTATATTATCCAAAGGAAGCACCAGCCAAAGACTGCCTAATGTCATTTTCCCTCATTAGGAGGTTATTAGTAATTTCACTCATAGAGCTGTGCTGCAGCCTGACACTCAGCAGTGTTTCATGGAATAGCATTTTTACCCTCATTTATATGAAGAGATAAAGTTCACAATCATAAATGCATCGTGTGCTCTGGACAGGGAAGTGTTCATCCATGTGGTCCTTGAATCGAGGGTTCATGGGCATCTGATGTCAGGACTTTATCAACAAGTATGTCTTTGGTTTGGAGAAGGAGATATAGAGGTGAGGAAGTGAATCACATACATATCTACAGCTGACAATAACTGCTGCCATACGGAATGCTTGCACGCAGTTCGGAGTGATCAGCTGTGAACTCACCAAGCCACAAGCCATCACACCACTGACAGCACTGAAGGGTGTGTATCTGTGTGTGCACAGCTCCCTGAGCACAGCAGGACCCACTCCTGCCCACCCCAATTACCAGCAGCACCAGCACCGCACCACAGCCACCCAAACAGCCCCAGCAAAGCAGCAGGGGCATATGGCTGCAGCTGGGATCGCTGAGGCCGTGTGGGCAGAAACTACAATTGCCAGCTGCAGAAAATTCTGATTATTACAGGTTTAGATAAATAAAATCCTTCTGCTTTGGAAGAAAAAAAAAAAGGCTCAAATCTTGAAATTTTGTATGGAATGAAGTTAATAAAAAGTTGGCTCACTGAAAGGTTGTGCTTTAACCAGACTGAGAGGCATGACAGCAATATGAACTGTAATAGGGATGAACTGTAATAGGGAAATTAGAGTTAAATATTATATCTGTATTTAACATAAAATTAAAGAAAACAAGATCATCAGTTCACTTGGGCTGTTCCAGTGGGGAATTCAGGCAAAATTAACACGGCCCACAAAGCATCTTAATTCAAACATGACTGAAATGTTGTGGTTCTGCTGGCAGATTTCTGAACAAAACCAAAGTTTTTTTGCTCTGTTACAGTAAAACTGCTCTTCAACAGTAAAACTACTTTTTCCTGGGGCACGGTCCTACCACAACAAAACCCTGGACAAGATTTGAACATCTCCAAGGCCTAGGGCTATTCCCAGGAAGTACAAGCATAGTTCCTGCTCCCATTTTGCTGTCCTGGAGCTTCCTGCTCACTTGAAAACACGTAGCAAACCACCATTTTTAAGCAAACATTATCCAATTTCTCTCCAGAATCTTTTCTGCTCTTTTCTTAGGGGACTGGCACTGCTAATCACTTTGGTGTTTTGAAATCCTCCTTTTCCAAGCCAACTCTTCCTCCCCTCAGCAGGCATCTGACAGAGCTGCTGCAATCAAACATTGCAGGACACAAACCAGGGCAGTGATTCTTTGGGCAGGCACGCCTCTGTCTCTCCTATAACATATTTGCTATTTTTACCCATTACAGAAATCTAAAAAAAGGATTTTTTTTTAATTTTTTTTTTATTTTTTTTGTTAAGAAATACTTCAGGGGAAAGGAGACTTGGCACTGAATCCTTCTCTAATTTCTGAGCACCTCAGTTATCATAAATGCTCACAGCCCCTTCCCCTTGCCTGCCCCCTCCAACATTAGCAGGGGCTCGATGTGGGGAATGGTTGGTGGGTATCTGTCTATCCCCTGCAGCTGGGGCTGCTCCTCCAGCCACTGTACTATCAGTGTGTCCCAGTGCTGCTGCTTGCCATTTTTGGCAGTCAAGCCCAGAAATATGCAGGAGACATAAATAATTCCTTTTTTGCATTTGGTCAAGAGGACAGAGCGCTGTCTCCTGGCAGCAGACGGAGCTCAGCAGGCTGGGGCACAGGCAGGCAGGGCTGGAAGCAGCCCTGGCTGTGAGGCACACGGGGCACCCCGCTGCCCTCCCCCACAAATGCACTGGGGTTCCTTATAAGCTGTCCACTATCCATCCTTTCAAAGAGGAGCAGATCTGGTGGCAGACCTGAATCAGGACATGTTTTTAATACTAATTATTACAAGGAGCACTGAAGGAGCACAGCAGAGGTTGATCCAGTGGGCACCATACTGCAGGTGGTCTGTGCCCTGAAGTGCTCCCAGCATGGGGTTTGGGGTAACAGTGTCCTGCTCCTGCATGCTCCTGCCCTTTGGAGGAGAGGCGAGGCAGGACCATCTTGTAGTCCATGCAGGGGAAGTTTTAAATGGAGGCTGACAGACCCTGAAGTACCTAGTGGCTGGCTCGAGGGGGCAATTGAAGGTCAGGTTCAGCTGTGCCAGGCTCACTGTGTCCCTGCTCAGGCATCTGAACAGCCAAGAGCATGGCACTGGGCAGAGGGGTCCCTGTTTCTACTCAGCCTTTTCCTCAGAGACCAGAGTCAGCACAGAATGCACAATCTGACCTGTTAATTCCTTACAGAAAGCCAGAAGGTGGCACAGATTGGGTGGTCCATAGCAGAGCAGTATTCCCCAGGCAGGACTTATCTGTCTCCTCTGCTCTGTCCAGGCTGCCACATCTCACCACAGCTGTTCAAAAGGGTTCTGTGCTGGAAAATTGCCCTTGGAGAGTGAATTCATCTTGCCCCAGTCCAACACGTTATGTACCTGGATGCTGACATCCACTTGGTCTTTGGCTTCTCCACTGTTGCTGCCTGCCAAGATGCTGAAGATCGCAGACAGCGACCCACTTATTAGGGAAATAACTATTCTTCATACACATTATGACATGGCTGAGTCTCAGAGTGACAGTCAAAAGTGCTGTGAGGCTCTGAGCTTCTGCAAGACACATTCTCCCTTTCCAAAGCTGCTGATACCCTACCCAGAACAGTTCCAAAACCTGTAAGCTTGATTATCCTTGGCCTCTTACAGCATCACATGATGAAGACTCCCATCTCTCCGGTCTCTCAGTCCAGGGTATCTTGACTCAGTACCAGCACAAGGTGGTAACAAGGCACTGGCACTGCATTTCATAACTCATATCAGTGGTAGGGCAACTGGTTATTGCAATACATCTGACTCTGCCTTCCTTCAGCACCTCTCAGACTTTGCTCTGACCAGAAACCTACCTGCTTTTGTCCAACAGCGAGAACCCTAAACTGACTCACACTCTGAAAAATTCCTATTGTGTCTGGTAGCGAAATCCATGGTGACACCTTTGCTCTTACCAGCTAGACCAACTTGGTATGAGGGCAGCTGCTCACAGAGACGGAAGGCAATAGCATCTGACATAGCGCTGATTCCTAACCCAGGGCCTGTCACATCCAAGCTGAACTGAAGAATCACAAAAATAGGAAAAAAAGAAAGCAGGAGACATGCTTTCAGGCCAGGATGCCTGTTCTTATCATCAGTAGACACAGTCCCACTTGGTACATGAAGGCACCAGCATGAGGAAAAAGGTGAAGAGATATCACCAGATAAGATAAATTTGGTCAGATCTTCCATCTGCTCACTGCTTGTTCATTTCTCTGGACTCCTGCAGACAGTTATCTCACCAAATCTGACAGTGCTTTCTCCCCACCCCATTCCAAATCCACTTGCAACTGCTCCATGTCGATACTGTGACTGGCCATCCATCCCAAATGAGTATCTCCTATGATAAAGGAAAAGGACAGGAAATCTCAAAGCCCATTGCAATTTCCTTTCCAATTAAGCAGCTCCCTGTGGCAAACCAAGGTAGCTTTGTTCCCCACACCTACTTCTGTATGCCTGCAAAGCAGAACCATGCACAGGGCAATCCATTAAAAGTGAGGAAAATTGCAGGTTGAGAAAAACTGATGTATGAGCATGGTTCAGAGAGGTGTTTACGATGTACAAGGCACTCTGCCTCCCAGCTGGAAGGAGGGAAGACCTGTCAGACTTGGTGGAGGGCAGTTTTGACAAGAGGTCTTCTCCCCACAGCTGGGGTTCCTCAGCCTGGAGGGGCTGTGCTCACCATTAGAGAGCCTACAGGAACCTACAGTGGCATTAGACCTGGTCTTGCATCAGAAAGGTCTCAACCTGAGTAGCTGAATAGGGTCATTTAAATTGGCCTATGACCATGTCTCATACTGAGAAATAACCTGCCCCCTTGAAATGCCACGGGATTTCATTAGCTGACAAAAAGCCTGTCCAGCAGAGTCCTTAGCACTGAGAGAGCTGCTTTGTGCCAGCATTTACTTCAGCTCTCCAACAGCAAGGAAAAAAAAAACCCTACAAAAAAAGCTGAAATATTCTCCTGGTGCCCTGTAAACAAAATAACACTCCAGAGTTTTGGCACCACAGGGTGATCCTTAGTAGGTGGAGATTTGCATTGCTCCAGCTGAGCTTTGCTCTTTGACATCAGCACAAGAACTCGCCTGCGTCTGCAAATACCATGCTTATGCAATGCTACTAAATACATTCCCTTGCAGCTACTCACATCAGTTGCTAAATACAAGCCAGGGGCCAGCCTCACACACCACAGAGCTCACAGGAGCGCTCAGGCTGCCGCGCGCTGCGAGGGAACAGGGAAGTGCTGGGAAAGTAGGATTCACTGTAGGTACTGACAGGTGGGAACTCCTGAAAGGTTGTTCCAGTAGTAAAATTGTGGCACATTCTCTGCACAAAGACTCAAGAGGGTTTGTTCTACCTCCCTCCCAGCAGCATGTGGTGAGCTGAGGGTCTCCTCTGCCTGCCGGCTTCCCCCAAACCAGCCATCAAGGGCTCATCAAGCTGCAATGAGGGAAAAATCTCAAGTTTACACTCTGTGGGTGGAAAAAAAATTTTCTGGAGGGTCCAGTTTAATGAATATTGAGAGGATAAAAAGGCTACAGCAACCCCAGTAAATCTGTTTCATGCTCGGCACTTCCTTTTTTCATCACAACCCCTCCTGGTGCTGGATGCCAGTGGCACTGACAAACTGCTTCGCCTGTGTAAGGCACACGTGACATGGGCTGCCTGTACAAGAATCAGTGGGTAATTCAGAGATGCTAGAGGGGAGGGATGTTCACAGCCCCCTTCCACTGCAGACCAGGGTTCTCCCATCCATGGAGTCCAGCCCAGCCCCTCTCCAAAGGGAGCAACAGACCTGCAACAGCTCCCAGCCTGCAGCCCAGCCACCTGCCTCCTGACAGCTCTCAAACCTCCAGCTGGCAGTTACACCAACAGAATAGGGTCCACTAACTGCCCTGCAGGCTGCAAATGAGCAGGGTGTCTGGGTTTTCCTTCTTATGCTTTTAAAGTGTCCCCAGTTGCAGCTTGCAGCTCCAGCAGTGGGAATCAGCTGCCATGGAAACCTTGCAAATGCCCTTTTCTAACAGCAGCTGCCTGACACACGCTGAAGAGCGTTTCCTCCCCAAGACACACAACTCTGAAATTACCCCTGCTATCCCTTGTGGGATCCTCTGTGTGCCTGCAATGTTAAGATAAATGGTTTGGAAACCTGTTGTGGAGCGAATTCACCGCAAATGAGACTGAGCACAAAAGGATGATAAGCCAGAAATACACCGCTATATTTCAGTATTTTCCTGGGCTAACGAGTTCCTTTCAATGACATTTGCTGCCACAAAGGTATTTCCTGGTGCTACAAGACTCACAAGGCAAAAGGAAATATTTCCATCTCTTGCAGGTAGACCACAATTCAAACCATCTCCCACCCACGTGTCTCTCTGCATCACAAAGCACACCAAATAAGCCCCGAGTCGCTCAGCTGAATGAGGCCAACAGGCAAACAGAGGCGTGAGATTGTGCTCAGAAAATGATGAGCTGCATGAAAGCAAGGGGAGGTAAGAGCCCTCAAAGCCTAAAGCTTCTTTGGTGCTGGTGACAGAGTGGGCTTGGAAAAGTTTAGTTAGCACTCCAAAACACGAGTGCAACAGAAATCCCACATACTACCCAGGCTTGCTGAAAGTTTAGGTGTTGAGGCAGTTTGAAATCAACTGGCCCCTATATGTTATTTAAGATAAATCAACAGATACGTAACCTACTTGAGGCCCTAAGTAGAGCCAGCACTGAGTGCACAGCTTTGGTACCCAGAAGCCTTTCAGAATGTTGCCCAGGTCATGGACTCAGGCTGTCAGGAAGCTGCCAACAGCAGAGGTGCCATCCTGGCTCTCCCATCTCCTGCTCTAAGCACACAAAAAAGCTCCCTCGTGGTGTGGGAAAGAGAGCCAGAAATACAAACACCCAAATCTTCCCAGAGGTCCTGGAAGAGTCTCCTGATGGAGTCCCTTCTGTCACAGCCATGCTCCCACAGCATCATTCCAACTGGGACACTGAATTTCCCAGCTTATTTGTTGTTTTAATCAGTTTCACAGGGGTGTGAGGGAAGAGCAGTAGATAAGGTCTGTACAAATTAACTGAAACAGCCATCAAGGGAAATTTTGACAGACTGATAAGCAATCAAATGCAATTCTTGCAACAAGATTTATCAGACAGCTTAAAGATTAATGAAGAATATGAGCCCCTGGGAAGAAGGCCTCCAGAGCTGCAGGACTCTCCCAGAAGACAGCATATCATATCGAAAACATGCCCAGACAGCAAAAGCTGGGACAGAGTTAGGGAAGGAGCAATGGCTGCAAAAAATCTGTACAACTCATTCACCACATGGCTTAGCTTGAGGTTTCTCCTGCTTGGTATTCGAGTCATTTGACTTGCCCATTTCCTTGATGAGAGGAGGCAGGATTTCATAAGCCAGATAGAAATTATTTTGCCCAAACAATGTATGAGTGTTGCCAGAGTACACTGCAGGCAAAGCTGAGAGGGCTGTAAGGGAGGGCTAGTTTTAAATTGTTTGAAGATAAATGTTCTATGTGGATTTTAGCATTTAACTATGGGGACACAGAGCTCCTCAGCCTTCTGCATTTACCTTCAACTCATCATGCCAAGTGGGCTCAAGTCTGGTCTTCAAACACCAGTTCATCCCTGACCACTAAAAGAAAGGGTCCTTCAGCAGTGATGCATCAGCTTGGAGTATACCCTTGCCATCCATTGCTCTTCTCATTTGTTGTGCTTGGCTAATCTGTCTTTAATCAGTTCAAATTATCTTGCATTCTGGGGAGATGCCATTTATAGCCTTTAATTGCCAAGCTCCCATCAGTTTTTGTTGCTGCAAAGCTCTTGTGCTGTCAAGGCAGAGGTGGGCCCTTGGTGCCAGATAACACCACAAAACTTCACTATATGGAAAGAGTGACCCCATGGAAGATCAGCATCTAACTAGCAGCAAAAAATCAAGAAGTTGCTAATATCTTTATAAACATGCAGTACAATATGTTTGACATACAGAATAACCAAGGCTTAGTGCTCTGGTGCTCCCTGGCATTTCACCTAACTATCACAATATGGCCTGAATTTGCATGTCCTGGAAATCTGCTCAGTTAGAAGGAAATATTTCCCAGCCTGTACCTGAGAAAAGCAATTAGCAACATCTTCCCTAAAAGCTCTGAATGGTCTTTCAGGGCAGAGCATGTTCCTGCATTTCCTTAGCTTTCTATCCTTTCCCATGCAGGTTTTTCTATGCAGGTCTATAGCAGAGAGCAGGCAGCAGTACCCTCCCTCCCCATCTCCACAGCTGCTGAAGTGTTGAGGGTTGTCTCAAGGCTCAGGTCCTTTCCCTGTCACTGAAGAGAGATCACTGCTCTGTTGCAGATCCCATGTGCTCCTGGGTCCCTTTGGCCTCTCAACTTGTAGCCCAAACCCATCAAACACCCTCCAAGCTGATCCAGTGCCAAGTCATTTGGGAAGCCCATGTGGGCACCTGGAAATGTCAGGAATCAGAGGTGAGCTTTCTGTTCTCCCACTTTCTAACCTTCAAATCTCTGTGTCACACTGGTTATCACTCCAGCTCTGCAGCACCAGCAAAGCCACGTCATCATCATTTGTGACTGGAAACACTCTCACTGTTCACCTTCCAGCCAGCTGTATGGTCAGGGATCTTGAATTGAGCAAATAAGCCCCCTCAGGATCTTTTTTTCTCTCAAGGACTGCTTGAGTAGAGAGTTTGATCTCTCCTCAAGGCCTCTTTGGGTTGGCAGTAAAGGAAATTGCAACAAATTCCTAGCCTGGAGTTAGACATCTTCTGGGCTTATTTTCAGCAGGGAGTGATTTTGGTTTGCCTGTTTTCTTTCTCTTCTATAGGTGCTTTTTCAGCTCCTTCGCTTCATGCTGTAGCTCCTCTTGGTTAGTAAGCTTAACAATGGGCAAATGTCCCTTGACTCTCCAGTCCCAGGGGAGAGCTGGCACAACTGCATCTGTGCTCTGCTGCTTAATGAGATACTTTGTGCTCTCCTCCCTAGCACAAACTTCATCTCTGCCTGCAAGATATCTTTCAGTCTCTCTGAGAATCTTCCAGATGCTCTTTTAACTCCTTTTCTTGAAGCCTACAAGTCTTTATTAGAATTTGCTCTAATCTCATTTTAATTCCTTTTGCAAAGTATCTAGCTGCCTTAGATCGACACTTTAATTCCTTTTGCAAGATCTCCATCTCTTGGGGTAAGCCTTCATTTAAAGCCTTTTGGCCCAAGGTCCTGGGCTCTGTGCACGGCCTGGTTATTTGTTCCATCAGATTCAGCAGCAATGCCAGCTCACAGCTGGTTCCCTTGAAAGTGGCTCCTGTCTCTGATGGCCAGGCTTATCTCTGTTTGATGTGGATCAAAGTTTGGGGCCCCACTAAATGATTTCATTAATAGGAAAAAGTGACAAAGGACTTCAGCATTTCTCTGACAAAATTCTACTTATTCAAGCAGGATGAACAGCCTTGACTCACTGAAAAGAAACAGGAGTGAAGTTTCCTTTCTTATAGATCCAGGCGTGCCTCAGACAAGATTTAATCCTCCTAAACACTCCTTTTAAACTTTCCTGGGTGTCTCTCCTGATGTCTTTCCCTCTCTGTTTCTCCAGCCTTTATTCTCCTCTTGCCCAGTCTGATGAAAATTCACCAAACAGCTGCCTGGAGGCCCTGTCAAGCCATGCCAGATACAGTGAGCAGATCTGTGCAGGAGGAAAGGAGCATATTTTAGAGGCAGAAAACCAAGGGGTCAGCTCCTGCTGACCCTGCAGCTCCCACTAGTGCAGTCTGGGGTGAGTCACCTCTTCCTTTTGAATTCCATTCTCTGAATTTCAAAAATGAGGGCATGACAAAGCCCTCAGAAACAAATTTGGCTTCAGTTTGGATGGAAATCACAGACTTTGTAAAGAAATGACCCACTTAGTGTAGCCAGAGCAGGTACCACCCAGTTGGGAAGCACTGCCTTGCATGCACAAGGACCATTCCCAGCTCCTCTGAAGGTCTTGGTGTCTCTCTCTAAAACCAGGGTCTTCAAATAACATCCTCTGACCCCCTTACTCAGGAATTCAGCCATCCTGCAAGTGCCTAAACTTACAGAAGGGAAAGAGAGAGTGGAGGAGGGAGCTTGTTTTTCTACTTGTCAGCTTTTGGAAGTGAAACTACAAGTAATTGGAATTACATTGGCAGACAGAAAGACAAGTTTTCACTGTTGGTAAGACCTTAAAAGACAATTGTTTATTTAAACTAACTCAAGGTCACAGAGATGTCCAGCTCAAAAGAACTGTGGGGTTTTCTACCCCCCTTCAAAATTCTACTTCTGAGCTTGCTCAAAAGATGAAGCAGGATGGTATGTGCATGTGACTCCTGCTGATAGTGGGAGGGCAACAGAGGGCTGGGGAAGATGCTGGAGTCTGAAGAAAAACAGAAGCTTTCTGTGAAAGAGTACAGATTTGGGCAGCGTGGAAAGGTCAGCCCTCCCTCGCAGCAAGAGCAAACCTCAGAGGCAGCAAGAGGATTTCACGCTCTCTTCTTTTTTGGAAAAAAAATTCAATTTCTACCCTTTTGAGTAGGGAGGATTTAGGCAATGGCTTTTCCTAAATACCCAGGTTCATTGCAGTGGTGGGTGGCTGGGCACTGCCATCACTGCCAGGGCTGTGGCATGGCCAGGGCGAGCCAGGATGGCGGTATGGGCCTCAACAATTCCTGAGCAGACAAGGACACATCATTTATGTGAGCTCACGTTTCACCCACACTGGAGAAGGTCCCCATGTCCCCTGCATGATGTATTCTTCTCCAGTCCCTGTGCTTGAACATAAAATCTCTGAGGAGCCGTGCTATCAGTAGGGTTAGTTACTAAAAGTATCTGAGTTCTGGGTAAAAGGAAAAACAAAACCACCCCAAACTCATCCTGTTTCAATAAGGCCAGGACTGAAATAAAAAGGTGATGTCCATTTGCATTTGAGGCACAGCTACCCAGATGGATACCTTGCACAAGCTGCTCCACTAATCTTTCACAATCTGATGTCCCTTTGGAAGATGTACACCCTTCTTTCCATCCCTCACAGGCAGTGCCATGCTAGTCTGGCTTGCTGGCACTGAGCACTGCTCTGCCAGGTCACTTACTTATGCTGAGAGCTTCCAACTGGGTCCCAGATCCTGTTTGATACTAGAGGCTTTTGAAGGTTTGTAAAAGTCCCAGATCTACAAAGCTGGCATCTCCACAGCAGGAGGGAGAAAAGTTGGAGAAATCATGTGACAGAAAGGAAGTTTGAGACTGTGTTTGAAGAGACTCTGCCCGAAGCGTTGGAATGAGAAGGTGCCTGGAGAGAGCTTTGAAATTCAGGTCCTGATTGTAAGCACAACCAAAGCAAAGTCTCATGTTGTAACTGAAAAGACAAAACTGTCAAATCTCTGGATTTATGGCTACTGGAAACCACCTCTCAACTATTTTCTAAGTTGGTTCTCTCCAAAGTCAAAAGAAAGCTCATGCTCTCTGCAGAGATTTTGCTAAAGAAGAAAAGCACAGTACTTGGAATTTAATATTGCTTTTGTTTTCTCAGGGATTGTGTGATGCTTTTTGGTCCAGTACAACAGAAATTGATTGAAATCAGTACCCTGGTAAGTGGAAGAGTAAGGTTTGTAAGGGTTAACTTACATTTTTCCTGAGCTCTTTCCTTCATGGGTTTATGAGCTTGTGATCATGTGTTCAACAGACCCATGACTTAGTCACTTCTCAGAATCTTCTTTGGAGATAAAATACCTTTTCAATTAGTTCTTTCCATGATGCAGAAAGAAAAAGTCTTGAAAACTGGCATAAACAAAGCAGCCTGATGCAATGAACAGATGGGATTCTCAACTCCTCTCAGACACCTCCATCCATGGCAGCATGTCCTACCCTCAGTGCGTCCCAGCCTCGGTTCCTGCTGAGCCCATGGACACACCTCTGGGAATACAGCATTGGCTTTGAGACTTTTTGACTCCTTTTTTTTCTGTTCCCATCACACACCCTGTGCTGATTTTCACTGGGAGGGATGGGATTAGTCCTCCCAGCACAGGGCTGTCACTCCAAACATGCCAGACAAAGACAGAAAAGAGCCATTGTGTGACGGGTTCCCAGCCATTGGATGGTGATTGGGAGGGATAATAGAAATTATGGAGCAATGCAGCCTCTCAGAGGTGTTGCACATGCTTTCAGGACAAAGTTGAACAACTCCAAACTGGAAATTAGTGCTATATTCTCTTGCCGAAAAAAGTCTGCAATTTTGGACCTCTCAAATATCCATAGAAATTTGCACTTGCGGCTCCAAACAGCTCTATGCAGGCATTGTCTATAACTACCAGGTAGACCTAGTGAGTGAAAAGAGCCCATATGCTAGGATTTCATCAACAGGTATTTGATGCCCATAAATATGGATATCATATATATGCACTATTTTGTTCTTACATTAAAGATCACCTCAAAACAATCCCCTTTGCAAAATCCTCACAAAATGACCAAGGCAACTCACGTTCAAATGAATACAAATTTATAAGGATGGCAGAACTGCACGAAAGGCAATGTGCAAACATTTTCTTCTGAGTTTATGATGCTTTGTAATCAAGGGTCCTAGGGTTATACTGGACAGGGATCTTTGCTGTCACATACATGAGCAAGAGGAGTTATATCATCAAGGACATTAGAAAGCCAGACTATCTACTCTCAGACAGAGCACTTTTTACTCATCTTGACACAGACTGTGTGCACACTGAGTGCTACCCATGGCCCAAAAGCACAACTCATCCTTGGGAGCTTTTTTGCTGGAGGTTGAGGCCCTGGGGACCTGGGGCCCTGGGCAGTGGCTGATGCCAGCCATACAGTGCATGCCTGTGCCAGCATCCTGTCCTGCCACCTCCAGGCAGCTTCAGACCAGGGCTGCCAGCACAGCTCAATGACACAAAAAATGAACCTCAGCTTATTTTGGTGGATGAATGGGAATTTGGAAATCTTGCAGAGGATATAAGTGTGGTTTGCACCCCTGCTCTGTCCTATCCAGTGTCATCTGGAGGCACTAAAGACTTGTACATGCCACATCCTAGCCTGGAAACCACAACTGCTTCATTTTCCAGCTCTAACAGTCTTGACCTCTCCCAGCCTTTCATGCACTCCTGAGACTCATACTTTTCCTGAGATCACAGTAGGCTTGTGTTTTTCATCCTCATGTGATTAATAAATTATGCTCTACAGATATTTAAGCAGCTCATGTTTATTTTTCCATCAATAGCAGGAGAATGTTTATTTGATCTGGAAGCCCTATTTTCCATTGTCTGAATTTAAGGTTCAGAACAAAACCTTTAGATATCTAAGTGATTTATGAGCCTCTGTTAAAAGCAGCTTAGCCCATTCTCATCAGTAAATTTCCCATTTTACTCTCAGCAGTATCCCAGCAAAGCAATGGGTTGAAAAGAAATAGAAGTCAATGGCTACTGACAACCACTTACACTTATGAATACTCAGACATGTTGACGTTACATCCAACTCTGCTCTGCTCTAACAAGGCACTGCTAGCACCATGGGACCTCCCATGCACCAAGCAAGGCTCTACCACAGACTCTCTCAGGAAATATGAACAACTCTTTGAAGTTAGAACTTACAGCTTTAGCTCTTGGATAGTTATTTTCTCAGGTTGTGGCACCTAACCCCATCTACTGCTGAGTTTTGTGTGAATAGCTCTTAATTTAATCTTTACTTCTGAACAATCTTCACTTACTACATGGTTTCCTCCCTTCATAAACCTATGTGGTGCATCATAGAAAGCATATTTTTGTCCTGAGAGATCACAGAAAGTATATTGTCCTGGGAACTCAGAGCAGAACAGAGAGGTGAGGCAATGGACTACAACAGCCATGAATCCCAGCAAAAGCATTTCCAAATCATCTCAGTTTCTCAGCAAAAAATAATAAATCTGAATTATCCATAGAGGGAAAAAAAAACCCAGACCAACTCATGCCCAACAAATCTCCCTTCATTTTGCTGAAATAGAGCTTTTACTTAGAAAATAGCTCTGCTGGAATTTTTTGCAGCAGCTGTAGCTATAACAGAGATGCTTCCAAGGACTCTGGGAAACGACAACACTGGGATAGCTGATGAGCTGCTCTGCTGCCAGCAGGAGGGAACCACAGGCCAAAGGCTTCTTTGCCATGCAGGGATGCTCTTGTATGTGGGTCCTGCTCTCCTTTAGACTCAGGGAAGCAGCCCTGCAAAGGGGCCATTTGGCTGGGCTCTCCGTGAGCCAGAGCAAGGAGCCTAGCATTCCTCCTCCTCCTCCCTCGAAGGTGCTGCGAGCACATGTGCGAGGCAACCCCTCGGCGCTGGGGCGGCTGGGGAGTGTGGTTCCCACCTCTATATAAAGCCTCCGACTTCCTGTGATGCCGAGCATGTGGGTGGCAGCCAAATGGATGTTTTCTGTCAGGGATGACAGTACTGGGGTGAGCGTCTGCTTCCTGCAGCGTGGCAGTGCCGGAAAGGTGGGCACAAGCTGAGGGTGATGCAGTTGCCCGTGCAGAAAGGAGTATCCCTTGGGAGAGGATTTGCTTCCTGCTGTCCTTTCACAGCATTAATCCTCTCCCTTCTCCCAGAAATGCTGAAATTCTATACACAACTCAATGCAACAACCAAATTCACACCGTGCCCTGCAAGGGTCTTTGGCAGGGGCAGAGCAATAGCTGTGTCTGTAGCTCACAGCTTCCTGGGCCCAGGGAGCACAGTGCGAATAGCAGCATCTCCCCAGCACCCATTAAAGCCCACCCTGTATCCACACTCTATTTCTCTGAATAAAGAGCAAAAGACAACTGGTATTTACAGGGCAAGGAAGGTCTCTAAACTTACAGCTTAGGGGATAAATCATGACAAACTAGTAAGCCAGTCTGTTGGCAGTAGGCAGAGCTTCATGCAGGGAGAACGAACCTCAGCCATACTACGCAATAGGCTCAAATACAACAAGAGGATCCTAAAAACCCAATAAATCAGTTTGCTTGGGTGTTTAGTTGGAGGAAATGGGCAACTATTTCCTCCCACAGGGATGTTGACCCACAATTAACCTGTCAGGGTAGGGCAGTCAATGGCTCCCATTCCACTACCTTCAAAAATCAGCCTCCACCAATGTTGGCTCCGTTTGCCTGCTCTTGTGGCAGGGTTTCCCTCCCACAGAGGATGGGGCACGGTTTCTTCCTACCCCATTGTGCTGTAGCATGGCAAGTCAGACCTTATGTTGGGAGGGGGCTACAGGCCAGGGCTGCCCAGATCATTCCACTGCAAACAACCCACCAGGATGGGCGACCTGAGCTCATGGACTCTCTCAATCCTTAATTTATGGAATACGTCAGAAAAGTATAATTAAAGAGCCCTCCCCTGCTGGTGAAAGTCTGCTTGTGTCAACAGAGAGATGAGAGTATTTAGCAGACTTCTTTTTCCATCCTGCTAATTTTAGCCCCCTTATATAACATTTCTTTTCAATACAACCCAGTTTCTGTAGCCCACTGAAGGAATGGCACTTCTCATTTGTCTTACACTAGTGCCCAAAATATTCCCCAGAGCCTGAGGGATGGCTCTGTGCTCCCCACCACAAACACGGACAGCTCTGCCCACAGCAGGCCAAGGTTTAAATAGCCCCATATGCTGGAAGGCACAGAGGCAAAAGGAGCAATGACCTAATGCAGCAGTAGTGGAGGAAGGAATAAAGGCAAGTTACTCCTGTGCAACCACAGGATCCTGACTCCCAGATGCAAACACCAGTACAGAATAGGGTTGCTGGAGACAGCCTCCTAGCCTCCACACACTATCTGAACCTCCTGGTAAGCCCTGAAGCTCCATGTGCAGACGCTTCAGCTTTGAGCCTTTACTGCAAATCCTCCCAGCCCCTTTCCTTCTCTGCCTTCAGCTGTCATCTTTGACGGGGAGCAGTTCTTACCTTCCTAAGTAAACCTCAAAGTTTGATTGTGAAGCTCCAGAGCGCATCAAAAATACATCAAAATAACTCAAATTGCCTTTGACAGACCACATAAAGTTTGCAATTAGCATTTCAAAGCCACGAGCTGGCATGGAAGGCAAAAGCAAACAAGGCAGCAGCAGACACCCTAACCTGTCAATTATCCAGCTGATATTTTTTTGCACAAGGCTGGGAGAGCTGCAGAAATAACTGCCTGAGGCCAAGTTCATCCCTGCTGTGGCACTGCCGAACTCAGTGGTTTTACATATGTGACAAGTTTTGACTTTTCTACATTCTTTCTCAGGTGAAAAGGTTGGTTTTCCAGCATCACACTGCTGGGCAGCCTGGGAGTGAGTTCGTGTCACACAGCTACCAGGGCAGAGGTGACCTGGCCAGGTAACTGGTTAAAAAGTAAGGAGCTTTTCACTACTACTAAGGCAAAAAATAAGGAGTTGCCTGCAAGCACAGAGAACTCTATGGAGATGCCACTGAAATGACATGTGTAAAAAGCAGTGTCAGCAGTGGGAACAGAGGGAAGCACGGTGATTCCCTGCGAGAACAGGCGCTTCCCACGCTGCGGGTGCTGATCCGTCCCACAGCTGACCTGCTCTCCCCTTCCCTTCAGCTCCTCACTAGTGCAGAGACAAGCCTGGTTATTTACACACCACCTCAAGAGCTTTGTCCTTTCAGAGTCAGGCCTCTGAACTCAGTATCCACCACAGACCTTTAGTGAAGCTTTGAATAAATAACGAGCACCTTAATTCATTTTACAGTAATTAATCTAAGGGATAATGCACTGATTTGATGATGCTGGGAGAATTTATCTTTTCCTCAAAAAATGAAGTTTTGTTACAGAAATTTCACTCTAAGACAATAAAACCCAAACCCCTGTGCCCATCTTATACCTGGGTTCAGTACCAGCCTAGAGAGGAAGTGTTTTCTCTGCTGCACAGTGGTTTAGATCCTTATCTGCCTAGGAAAGAAAAGCTTTTCCCTCATTTGCAGCATTGCCTATAAAGATTTGACAAAAAAACAGTGTTACCCAGGCTCATGGTGTGACCCTTCACCTGCCTTTCCTTCTCTTTTCTCTTAAAAGCAACAGTAAAGCTTTTGGGCCAGAGAGCTGCACAGCACCTAGCACAGCAGGCTCCTGGCCCCAGGACTAGACCTGCCAAGCACTACTGTAGTATAAATAAATATGATTCATAAAGTCTAACCATGGATTTGGCAACTGATCCCCTGAACTAAGCTGGTGAGTAAAAGCCCTGAAGAGGTGGAACCAGCCAGTCTTCATGATTGTTTTAGTCAGCCCGAAGGAAATCATCACAAATGCTCCAGCGTGTGGATTCAGAACAGCTGATCTAAGTGTTGGCAGAAAATTTGCATCATAATCTTGAACTGTTTGACCTTTCCATTGAAAATGATACCAATGATTTTTTTTTTCAGCTCCCTAAGTATCAGCATGCAGTGCCAGATCCTGAGCTGGCATCCATCAGCATAAATCCACTATGCACAACAGGGCTGGAACCACCAACACCAGCTGCAAAGCTGCACAACAGGTAAACAGCCAAAAGGAAAGAGGGATCAAATGTTAACATCTCTAATACCTCACAGGCCAGAATTAGAATAACTGACAAAGTGGTCTTTTGCTTGCACAGAGCTTACAGTTTTGGCTTAAGAATATAGATAGTGTGTTACATATGGCTGTTGCTAGCTATAATACAACCATGCAAAGACAGAGACCCCAGGTAATGGGTTACTGGTGGCTGGTGCAGCCCAACTGGCTCAAAGGGAGTTAGGATGGTTTATACTACCTCAGGAGCTCCTCTTGTGTGGACATCATAGCTCTCTCTGAGGGGTTTGAACAGAACGAAAATATTAGCTCAAAAAAAGATAAGCTATGTCATAGGGAGAGTACTGAGCTGAGGCTCTTTCACTGCAGGTCCTGCAAGGCAGAGACCCAGAGCAGCAGCAGAGCTGGCAAACGAGCCAGACCATGCAAGTCCGGTCTCCTCACCTGCTCCCCTGCACATCTTGGCAGTACCAGGGTTATTTAGGGTGCAGAATCACACCAGCCCGGGCTATACACTGCCCATGCAGCTACCTGCCTAACAAGCCACTGCAGTGCTGCCTGTGATCCCTCTCTCTAAGGCTGTCCCTACGGCGATGGAAATATTAATTAAATATATCATGCCAATGTTTGTGAATTTGTCAGTAAGGCCCATTAGTGTGGCTGTTGAAAACAAGAAAATATTTGTAATGCAAGAATCTACAAGAAGGGAAAATTAAACCTACAGAGAGTTGTTCTGCTGATGCATGGCCATCCTCCAGACATTCTGGGCAGTTTGAGGGCTGTTGTTATGCTCAGGATCTGTCCCTGGGTTTTGACTGCTGCACAGAGAGAAGATGCTGCATCAGCCCAAGGTGTGCTGAGGGGGTTGGAGCACCCCAGGGACAGTGTGACAGCTCAGATAGGCATCACAACTACACATGTGAGCCTCTTGCTATTCCAAAAGCATCATCTCTAACCAGATTTTCCTGCTCCAGCACTCTGGGGCAGATCTGTCTAGCATTCTTCTGTTAAAGCCTGAGTGGAGGTGAGGGGCTAGGGAAAGGTTTGCCTAGGCTTTTTGAGCTAGATTCCTTCAAACTTTAAAAACCAGTTCCATGTTAGCGTCTGTACCTTCTGCTTTCTATAAATCTCTGTCCCAACTGCATTTTCCCATATCATCACTTCTAGCCAGGCTGGGTCTATCTGCCCTGGTAATGCCCTGAGGCAGCATCTGCCCTGTATGCCAGCCAGCCTGGCTGCACAGCCCTCCTCAAAACCCTTCATCCATCAAAGCCATGGCTCTGTCACAATGACCCCAGCAGCTACCTGAGCTCAGTTAAAGATGGAAAAATTCAGTTACAGAAAACTCAGTAAGAAGCACTGTCCAAGGAGCATCTCTGAGGAGTCTAAATCTGAAAAGTGGAGGTCTTGCGTCTTCACAGTTCTGCCATCCCTCCCTCCTGCTCCCATGCTTAGATAGTAAGGATTTGGGATGGAATATAGGTCTGCAGGGCAGCTTTCCTCAAAACATCTGCTCCTAGCCAATATCAGAAATATCTCTTGGTGTCTGGTACAACAGTTTTTTAATTCCTTAAAACCTCCATCATTATTGCTTTAAGCCAGAAATACTGAAACCTCACTGGGTTTTTTGCTCATGTAAACCAAGGGAAGATGTATCTCTAATGTCAGTCCTTCACACTGAAAACCACTCTTGTATGAGGCATACAGGTTTTGTTATTCCTTGAATCTGCCAGGAAGCTCTGAGGCTCCTGCACCCCAGGGCTCCCCCTCCAGTGCCCTTAGGGGTGGGCAGCACTACTGGTGATGGGGTAGCTCAGGCTTCTGGGAAAGAGGAGCAAAAAAAGGTGGAGAAATTAAAACCAGGACAGATAGGTCAATGCACAAAGAGAAAGAAACAGCTCTTGTCTTGCAGTCTGAACAGTGCATTTCTTACCATATACTGATCCACTTCAACCCTAGACACAATGCAGCTATATTTATGCCCCAAGAAAGAATATCCCCACAACGCTCGAGCAGCTCAGCACAAGGCAGCAGGATCCTCCTTGCCAGGACTCACAACTAGAAGAGGGGAGAGAACTTTTATGTAAGTTTGCATTACCTGCATTGTAGATAGCTACAAAGAAGGAAAAGAAACAGCAATGGGAATTTGTGTATCAATAAAAAAAGGAAGATAGGATTTCAGGAATGTGTATTGAGGGAAACAGCACTGGTTAGCCTTATGAGGATGATGTTGAAAGGAAGTGGGACCAGACAGGGGATAATGTGGTCAAGTGAGAGGATCCAATTTGTGAGCCAACCTGCCTGGCACAAACCCCTCACTGTGGGGATGGGAAAGTGGCCTGGGCTGGGCCAGACTGAAATAAAGGAGACACAGGTATGGGAGGATGGAGAGAAAAGTCAAGGAAAAATAGACATGAGAGAGCACAGACAGGAGTTGTCAGTATAAATACAAAGGAAACTCCAGAGCTATCATCACACACTGTCACTATAATTTAACGCCTTAAACTCCACTGAGTTTTGGGTAACTGTCACTTAAGTCTTCTGCTTGTTTTAGGCTAATGAAGCTGTTGCTGCACACAGAGGATTCTCCCCTAAGGGTAATTAACCCTCATTGCCATCAGCCCCATTAAGTCAATACATGTTAGGCCAAGCAGTTGCACTCCTGAGTGCAGAGCTGCAATCCAAGCATGCCCAGGCAGCAATGCCATGTCGTGAGGAGTCTCCAGGACTCATGAGTGGCAGGGGCACCAGCCCCAGGTGCCCCAGAAGCACTTGCCTGGATTACTCTGGGCACTACAGTTGCCATCACAGGAGCTTTTGCTGGCCAGAACCCAAGGAGCAGCAGAGGGAAGAGTGGTGGAAGAGCTGCAGAGGTTTCTTTCTCAGCTGAGCTTCTTATTGTGACAAGTGAATCATCAGGAATGAATCTAACTAACATAGTGTCGTAAATTTAACAGAAAAATTATATCCCTCTGGATATGTGTTACATTTTGAGAATAAACTGAAGAACGAGGCATTCCTCAGTTTGAGCCATCTCCTGTGTTTGCCTGGGAGAAAAACACAAACCCTTGCAAGCCTTGTTTTCTCATTTCCATGTAACCTTCCTTTGTGAAAATGGAACTAAACCAGCCCTTGTTGACCTTGGCCCCTTAGAAATTTTCAGAAGTAGAGGCTGTCCATGGATATTTATTCCCTGCCTCTTCAGAGAGCTCCCTTGGGAGGGTTAAAAGCTCCAGACTGATGCCAGCAAGCTCACAGTACCACAAGTCTCCCCCTCATCTGAAGTTCACTTACTGTGCAGTGACCAATGCACTTGTTCTGCAGATCCTGAATTTTTCAATGAGGACAATACAAGGTCAACATCAACTCTGATACTGTTGCTGAAAGACAGAGAATTACAGTCCTGCTTCCAACTTTGAGGGGACTTCTGGGACTCAGTGAGTCTGTTGATAACTTTATGACACTGCATCTACTTGTGGCAGGTGAAGGCCCCAAGCTTTTTAAAGAAAAAGCCTGATGCTCAGGAGGAAGCCTGAGATGCTGTGAAAATCTGTAGATGGTACTCCTGAAACCAGAACTCCAGGCATGCAGAGACTCTGCTGAGCAAGGCTGCCCTATCCATAATTTCTTACTAAAATCATCCAAAAAATGACACAGACCAAAGTGAATCCGTTTGCCACTTTATCCATTTCAGCTGTTTTCTAACACAAATTCATCCTGTGTTCATTGATCTCTTCTGGTCAGTGCACACAGGAATCAGGTTTAAACTCAACTTGAGCTGGTAGGAAAGCAAACCTCCCCCCATCCCCCCCAACCCCGCCTGCAGTTCTGAGTGAACATTGTCGTGTTCTCCCTCATCTAAGGCTTTGAATGCCAGGATGCCACAAGTTCCCAGGGGAAAAACATCCCATTGACTGACAAAGACTGAACAACAGGACTGCAGAGGAACAGAACAGAGAGAAGCCAATTTTGCAGCAAGTATTTCTGATTTCAAGGTTGCAACTGCATAGCTTGGGGCAGGGGAGTGTGTGTATCTGTGCATGGTGCATCAGACATTTCTTGCACTTTCCCTTGGCTGAGGGAGACATACAGAACCCCAGACACAGTCCTTCAGTATTACAGGAGCTTTATGGGAACTGACTTCCAGCCTCACAGTTCCTTTAGCCTCTCAGTATTTATAAAGTTCAATATTTGTGCAGTGTTGTGTAGGGGGAGGAATATTGATATACAGAAAGTCCAGAGTAGGTCTTGCTCCAGGCCAGGCACCGGCCACTTGTCCAGCTACAAAAGGAGTGAATCAGAGGCAAAGTTTTAGCCTGGGGCATTTAATTCAGTCTCCATCTCCAAACGTGTCTGTGGAGATAAAGAGCAGCCAGGATAAATCCCTGGGCACTACGGCTGAACTGCCGAAATAGAGTTGAACACTGCCACATTCTTAGTACCGAAATGCTTGGAAACCAAGCCAAGAAAACAGACTAGGGAAAAAATCAAAGGATAAGCACAACTCACCAACTTGTTTCCTTTTTGGTTTGTTGTGGGTTTTTTTTTTCTTGAAACTCTGATCAGATTTGCAGGAGTGGAAACATGTTTTACAGAGAGAACAGGCTGCCCCTCCAGAGGACTCTCCCTTGCTCTGCCTGGAGCAGTATTAACTCTGTCTAAAAGAAGTAGCCATGTCATGACTCATACTTTCCACTCCCCATAATCCCTTCTCAGTAGGGTGCAGACTTCAGAGTTTTCCTCTGAGTTCAGTTTTGTTATAATTTATGCACCTGCTTTGAAAGAGCCTTTGAAAAACCTGACAGTGGAAAGGGGAAAAAATAGAAGCTTGTTTTATCTGCCTGATGGACAGGCTGAAAAAACCCACCACAGTGGAATTCTGCCTTACCAGGAAAATAACATCCAAGTCTAACTCTCTACCAGGCTGTTAGTAATCAAAAACAAACCACTAAAAATCCTTTGTCAGAACAAGGGCAGAGCTTAAGTGAAAAAATAAGCAGTTCAACCGAGTCAGAAGCGTGTGGCTGACACAAGAAAGAGCAAATGTCTTTTTAAAAAGCAGGGCAATGAATTATGTACGAGCACCTACTGAAGAGCCCAGATCTCCTGTCCAGCTCCCACAGACACCAGCAGTGACTGTGCTGGGTCCCCAGCATGCTTCCCCAGCCTCTGCAGCTAAGACAAGTCAGCAAGTATTTCTGTAAAAGAATTTCTTGGGAAGATTTGGAATGATCAATACATAAAATCTACATTTTGACATGCCTATTATTTTAGGAAAAGTCAGGGTTTTTTTTCCCCCCCGTTGTCCCTGGGCCTGAAACAGTGAATACCACTTCTTCAAAGCCACTTCAGAGTTGCAGTTTTATACATAATGACAGACTATGTCACCATTGTATCTAAAAATCTGCAGGTAGCAGTCTATGAGACCTTCCCCATCCAGCTCCGACAGCTTCCCAGGTCCACAATCAATGTGCTTTACACCTCACAGCCTCTCTGCAGCCTGCCCTTAACACGAGTGCTTTCTCCACCTGCCTTTTGCTGGCATCAGCCATCAAATGCTTTCCAAAGGTAAAGAGGTGCTGCTGAACAAAAATGTCCCTCTCAAATGCTGTGTTCAGCTTTGGGCCTCTCCCTACAAGAAGGACATTGAGGAGCTGAAGCATGTCTAGAGATTGGCAATGAAGCTGGTGAAGAGTCTGGAGCACAAGTGTGATGGGAAACAACCGAGAGAACTGGGGGTGTTTTGTCTGGAGAATAGGAGGCTGAGAGCGGACATGAGCGCTCTCTGCAACTCCCTGACAGGAGGCTAGAGTGAGGTAAGGGTCCGACTCTTCTCCCAAGTAATGAGCGACAGGACAAGAGGAAACAGCCTCAAGTTGCTCCAAAGGAGGTTTAGATTGGAGATGAGGAAGAACTTTTTCCCTGAAGGGGTTTTCAGTCCCTGATCCAGGCTGCTCAGAGAGGTGGAGGAATCCCCATCACTGGAGCTAAAGCAAAGCCATGGAGCTGAGTGATGGGCTGGGCAAGGTGAGGTGGGTGGCTGGAGTTTATGCTCTTAAAGGTCTTTTCCAACCAAACAATTATATGATCCTCTCTAGCTCCAGCTCAGTTCTGTACTGCCCATTACTGCAGAAGGTAAGATACAAATTGCATCTCTTTGCTGGTTTCTATGAAGGCTGTGTTGTTCATCTCAAAGGATAGAGTTAGTTGCTCTCATCCCATAATAAAAAGCTTCCACTAGGAGCTATCTTGGAGTGCTGGTTTGTACCCTGGTGTCCTCTCTGCTAAGAGATGCACCCAGATCTCTGTGAAGCACTGCTCAATGCATCCCCTCAAATAACATCCTGCCCTGTGACCTTTTCTGCCTCACACAGAAGATACAGCTGTAAACCACAGAGAGTTCCTTGGGTGACTGTTTATTTAGCATCCTTTTACAGCTCTGATGATCTAAAACTGTGTATTTTTACCATCTCATAGATTGCAGTGAGTGCATAACATATGCTAGAAAAACAAACAGCTTTACTGATGGCTTTCTGGAAGCTTTTGGTAAATAGCTGCACCTGGTTCTAAGTGTACTTTGTTCTAAAGTGCTGGTAGATATGCCTGCCTGATGTAGTGCTTTCTGGGGTTGTTAATTAAGAAAACAAACAGTTTTAGTGGTGTTTGCATTTGGGCCTGTGTTTGGAACATATGAATGAATGAATACTGGCCCTTGGGAAAATTATTATTTCTGCCAGAATGCAAAGTGAAGAAACATATAATAGAGACAGACCCTCTTAAAACAGCACAAGTTATCTGATCCATTTCTAAAAAGTTGTATTACCCAGCTGAGAGTATATAAATGATGCAAAATTACCAAGGTGTTGAGCTATTTTGGGATATTCCAAACCCAAGTGATAACATCTTGGTACTCCCGTGATGGATTTATTGAGTGCTAATCCTTCTGCATACCCTCTTGTTCTGCAGTCAATAAGTAGCTCTCCTCTGAAAAGCACAGAAGCCTTTACCATCCATCATCTTGATGACTGCAAATACCTCTTTAATGGTGCAAGCCCCAGGAATTATTTGCACCTCTATAAGAGTATGGAATTTTAAGAACACTCCTTTCCCTGGAGCTTCCCTGAATGTTAATAACGGGAAGGGGAGATGAGGGCAGCAGGAAGAGATTTGGAAGTTTGCTAGTCTACATTAAAGATAGATCCCATAGGTGACATCTCCAGATTACCTGTGACTTTCACTATACTCAGTGCCACTAACATAGGCACCTTACTCTATACAAATCTTAAATCTGTTTAATGAGATGAGAAAAGGAGCAAATTTGATATAGTTTAATGCACTTTTATACCCTTCCCCCTGCAGCAGAGGAAGCATTCACCTGGAAGTCTCAATTATAACACAGCTGTTAGCTCTATAATTAGACTGGTTAGGTCATTTTGAACATAGTGTGTTATTCACCTCAAATAATAAATAACCACCACTCCACCCACACTTCCTGCACCTTCTGAAGGCTTAGGAAGATACCATAAAAACAATTGGACTGTGTGTATCACAAAAAGAATCTCTACTGCTTAGAAAATCCTGGTGAGGAGACCTAATTGTGTGACCAGACAGAGGCAGCTTGTACCTTCTGCCAGAGGTGAAGAGAGAGCTTGTTTTCCTGGCTTTTTCAGCAACAGAGCCCTAAGTAAAGTCTTTGCTTGAATGTTGCCAGAAGTGCTGGCAGTGCTGGGAAAGGGCTCTGTGAGGATGAAGATATGGAAGCCGCCATCAATGCAGAGTTTCCTTGAGCCTTTGCCAGCACAGCACAGCACTCTGGAGCATCCCAATGCATGCCTGCATCTTACCCTCTCACAAGAAATCTCATAAACCACCACTCTGTAAATAGCAGGGAAAGTACAAACAGGACCAAAGCACATGCCTTAGCAGTAATGCTGGTATACCACTGACTTCTGAACCCAAAGAAACTCTTTTTTTTTGAGGTATCAGACGATCCCATGGCAAACAGCCTTTCAGATGGGTTTTCATTTAATCAATACAGTTTAGGTCATTAGTCAGAAAGCTAAAACCTTTCATCTCATCATCTACCATAAAAAGAAGTGTTTTGGCCCATACATATGCTGTAAAACTGCCACGTGACTGAGATATTTTGGGGTAGTGTGCAATAAGGTCTCAGAGCACCTGTGATGGAATCATTCGCTGCAGAACGCTTTTATTCAACCCCTAGTGACTGAGTCAATCCCAAACACAAGGTAGTCTTTGCTGTCCACAGCCTCCATGGCTTCAAATACACAATTGAGGAGTAAACTGTCTTACACAGAGCATACACAAAAACATCCCTGTGGGGAGCTAGTGCCAAGCTGGTGTGTGGTAAAACCAAGCCCTGAGTTTCAGCAGCCCGATGTCTGCATCCAAGCAAGCCCCAGCAAGCTACTGGCTAAGCCCTTCTCCCTGCCTGAGCTGAAACAGCCTCTTGCTGTTGAGAAAATAACATAATTGCACACCAAGCAGTAAGTCTAATGAAACCATATTGATTTTGTTGTTAAGGCCTATGTTTCCAGGATTGCTGGCCTACAAAGACGTGCTTTCCAAACTGTACAGAGACAGAAAAGTGTGGACAAAGCTCATTAATGGTAAAACAAATAACCTGGCAACACAACAGGGTTTGCTTCATATTCAGACCCTAAAGGTGACAGATTTTAACATGCTCAGCATCTTGCCTCTTATTTGATGACAGTTTTGAGTAGCACTAAGTCATTAATTAGATACATCTTTCATATTGTACCCCTACCAACAGAGGAAGGAGAGGGCTCACAATGAATGCCAAAACTCCTCTGTAAGTGAGCACTGTGACCAAATGCCTACAGAAAATGGGAATGATAGGAAAGAGGGAGCAGCTGTTGTGTGAGAAGGAAAAAAAAAACGTGTTATTGCAAGTAGTTTCTGGCTACAGAGCTGGACAGTGCTGATCATGGATTTCATACATGGGAGACTGTCCAAGTTGAAAAACTATGCCCAAATCTAGTGCTGGGATGATGTTCCCTGGAATAATATGGGATCACTTTCTCTCCTCTTCTTATCTTTTTCTTTAATTCCTTCATTGTTTTTCAAAGTTTTTGAAGTGCAGAGCTGCAGAGGAATGCCCTAAGATGACCTGAGGTTGAATGATGAAAAACGGCCAAGTCTGGGCAGCTCAAAAGGCTGGTAACTCATGGAAGAGGAGGACAATGAAGAATACCAACATCATTCTAAGAAAAGCCACCAAGAGGAGAAGGTAAAATGGTGGCTTCACCCAGCATTTGACAACAAGAAGTAAATACTGAAGCAGCATGATCTATCCTCATCTGGTCTCATGTCTCTTCGTGAGCCAATGGGACCCTGTTGCCAACCCTGTTACTAGGAGGGCTTGCTGGCAATAAATTTCTCCTTCATGTCCTTGCCTCTCTGTCACCACAACACTCCAAGTTGTCTCAATAGACAGCCAGCTCTTCTGTGGCAGCGATCCACTTCAGGAGAACATAAGCACCGCTTTAGTCAGCTTTGAGATATACACACATTATCAAAATACATGCTGAAAGTGAAGCCCACGTGTACATGCTTTGCTGAAATATGATGAAATAAATTAGCAGCAGAGAAGTTGCTTTCAAAGATTTGGTATAGGTATTTGCACCTAGTCATTACCCATAAATATCCCACAGTCAGGGCAGAGAGCTGCAGATCACTGTCCAATGTCAACAAGACAAAATGGGGATACTCCAGCAACTTCTTCTCTGTCTAGGCAGAAATTATGGCAGACATTGACTGTCTGTGTAATAATCACTGCATAAAGACTCAGTGCCAGCTACCTGGAGGCATTAAGCATGCTGGCGAAATGCTGCTCTCCCAAATTTGGCCATTCACTCTCTTTCACTTCCACACAATCTGCAGGGCAATAGGTTTCCAACACAGCTTTCCCAGGAAAGCCTCTCTCAGAAGACAGCAGACTTTCATGCTTACAGTCTAAAACACAGGCATGCAAGAGTACACTGTCCAGAAAGAAAACAGAGCCCAGGATGTGTATTAATTACTAGTGGCATGAAGCCCAGGCAAAGTTCCTGCTCCATAGTCAAGCTATAAATCTGTCCAAATAGGATTCTGACCACGTCTGCCTTGTTTATATATTACAAAATTTTATGGCCATGTGATTTTTCACCTGGAGAGGAATAGTATCCCTGCAGAGCCAGTTAAGGACTGAGATTTATTATCTGGCAAAAGAGACCTTGATGTTCTCTGCAAGCTGGAGAACATCTGTATGTGCTGGCTGGCTGCTGTTCTCCTGGGGCTGGGGACCTTCCCACAGGGAAACTGCTTAGCTGCTGCTCCTACAGTAAGACTCCCACTCAAGAGCTGATTGAAAGCTCCTGGTAAAGCTTTATCCCTTTGTTTTCCCCAGAAAAAAAATAACAGAATAACAGAAGGCTTTAGGCTGTTCTATCTCTGCAAGCCTCTTGATCTAGCTGAGCTCCTGTAAGGGCATCCTACTCCTTCACCCTAGTGAGAAACTTGGCCCTCATAGCTGCTGTTATGTGGATTTCTACATTAAGAGGGTTCTTGCAATGCAATTTGGGAGCACATTTCCAAATGAGGCCAAAAAGAGGTTCTCCTCACTTAGTCCCACTCTCTTGCAGTGTGACTGGCTCTGCAACACTGGCAGGAGAATCCAAGGGTTGCTTTTTCCAGGGAGAGGAAAGGACTTGATCTGAGTGTGCACTTGGAGACAGATGGCTGTATTAGAGAAAACAGAGATTCTCTTTCCTCCTTCAGCCATAACTTCACAGCTCCCAGGCTCAGCACTGTCACAGTTACAGCCACAAAAAGCAAATAAGACCTTGATTATCACATAGGATGCTTGGGCTCCGGCTCACGAGGTGCTTCAGTGTGGCTTACCAGCCTGGCATGCCAGCTGAGGTAACTGCTGGCATGACTGCTCTGAGCCCCGGCCAGGAGGGCACAGCACACGTCTGACAAGCAGCTCAGCTGGGTGGTTTGGCACTGTCTGCGTGTCTGACTTTGTGTGAGAAACTCTTGCCTGGGCTCAAATCTAACCTGGGAATTGAGCAAGCTGCTAATGTCTTACTTCACCTCAGTTTTCCTGCCTGTAAAGTGGGCTTAAGCAGATTCCTTCAGAGCACTCTGTGATACCTTCACGAGCAACACTATGGAGACTGACTAGGACAGAGAACAGCCTTCCCTGTAGATATGAAAGATCCAGTTTCTGCAGGCAGAAGCAAGAAAGTGTCCAAAGTGACACAAAAAAAACCCCTAAAGATGCAGATTGTTGAACATCTGTTCCACAGAAACAATCTCCCCAGACTTTTTGGATGTTGCAGATGTCACATTAACCTTAAGCACTGAAGAATTTTAATTGGAAAAGGAAAATGTCCTTATTTTCACAGAAACTGAGCCAGCACACACTCCTGGCCTCCTCAGTGAAATAAGCCCTTTAATTGCTCCACAACTTACTCGCTCTTTGCTACACACTTAGCATGAAGCAGATGCAGATGACTTGTTGACTTCAGGGAGACTATTTGCATGCAAAAAGTTATCTGTGTGCTGAAGATTTCCACCCTTAGCAAGGTTTTCATTTTGCTTCTAGTCAGATCCAGCCAGAGGATCAGCTGGATCGAGGCATCATGTATGCACTAAGCAGACTGGGAGGCTCAGCTGTTTTGATACTCTCTCTTAAGACAGAACTTTGAAACAAGGCAAAGGAAGGCATCTTCCATTTCTTGTTACACAAACATATAGCTCCAAAAATCTCCATTCTGTACTGGCTCCCAAAGGAAACTATTTGAAACAATCCATATTCATTACAGTTTTTAATCCCTCACATGCCAGAATTCAGCAGGCTGCTAATGAAAAAGACAATTATACAGCACTTCACACACAAAAAAAGCAAATCAGAACAGGTGCAAAGGTTGGAGCTTTGCCATACTTGCTCTCTGTTCCTTGGCACAGGGCATCATTACTTTACTTAAAATTTATTGAAACGTCTCAACAGCTTAAGGAGTCCATCTGAAAGGAAGAGAGGTGATATTTAAGACTGATCATTAAGCTGTTGATGACCTAAGATGCTAAAATCAAAAAGGTGACAGTTGGCCAAACTAAGCTTATTTATATTCCTTCTGAAGAATACAAGCAGCAATGATGCTTACCAGCAGGGCAGTGAAAAGACTGTTTGTTTTGCCCCTTGAATTAGGGCTCTGATGTACAAGAACAGGGCAAAGGAGGAGAGCTCAAAGGATTTATATCTTACCGAGACAATCATCGGAAAATGAAGAGAGAATTTTCATCCTTTGGAGATGTTGGTCAGAAGCACAAAAGAGAAAAAACAAATTTTGGAATCTGTTGCAGAAAAACTGCAGCAAAGCAATGACCTCTGATCTGCCAATATCAGTCATGTCACTGCCCAACAGACTGCCATCTCAGTTTGAGGTTTCATCTCACCTGTGTGGAGGGAAAACAAACCAAAGCAGCACAGTGCCATAGGGCTGAATTCAAGAACAGATCAGTAAGTTTTGACTCATTGGACTCACCAGAAACACTTTGGGAAAGACTGCAGCAAGAAGGTCAATGATAAAGGACTTTTACTGATAGAAACAGGCTTTAAAAGAGGGGGCTGCAATATACTTTTGATGGAAAAGATCACTCTGTGGGCAGGAAGAGGGAGCCTATTGCCGGTGTTATGGCTTATTCCCCCTGAAATTACCAAGGTAAAGAAACATTCCAGTGGGCCGGGCAATAACACAGGGAACAAGAGATGAAGTGACAGAGATTTGAACAGTTCAAGGACCTGATGGAAAAGGAAAAAAAAGGAATAAAATCAGAAAGAGACTTAATATTTAGTTTCCCTTAGGATATAAAAACATTAACTACTGATAGAAAGGATCTGACTTGCTGACCATTTACACACACACAACTGTAACATTTTCAATGACACATCTAATTTGCACACAATTATCCTGTTTTTCCACACACAGATTAAGTAATTGCTTGTAGAAACTGCAAGATCCATTTGCGTATTCCAGCTACCTGATTTGCATGCTAAATCACAGCAACTGTGTGCACAACCCAGCTGTTCACCCTTCCTCTGCCCACACATGCCTGTCCAAATCTGCTCCAATCAAGACCACAGATTACATCTGTGTGGAAGGTATCAGTAACCCACTCGTGTACTGAGACTTGCACAAATTGCCTGGGGCAACACCTTTCCGTTGCTTTAGGATTAGTTCATAGCAACCAGTTCAGCTGAGTTAGGCAGAGATGGCCAAAGCAATAACTTTCTCTCCATCTCTGTTCCACTCACTGCTTTGGAGATCAAAAGAGATGTGCAAGAAGATCACAACCAAACAAGTCCTTTATTCCCTCACTGCTTTGGACAGCCTGGAGTTCTACTGGAAACTTAGGTCCCAGTTGATGTGAGCAAGTGCTGGTGACTTCAGCAGTACAGTTGAAGAGCAGGCAGAGGCATGCCATCCTTCTGCCGCTCCTCCTCAAGAAACAGGCCAGTTTGGTCATGGGATTAACAATTATGGAAACTCCCTACATTTCTACAGTGGTTTGTTTTCTCTGTAAAACATATTTATTACTTGGTTTGGGGTAACATACACAAGCTGTGAGTCAGGATAGTGTTGCACTTAGTGCTATATAAACATGAACAAAAAGATGGAACTTCCAACAAAGAGCTTATGAATTAAATTAATTGCATCTCTAACTCCTGGAAGTAGTATTGCTGTGCCCCAATTATCTGGAACCATGAAGCAAGTTTTCCAGAAGACAGTGCAAGCTATGAAGTATTTCACAGCTGCTTTACAAGAAAGCTCTTAAGAGCATCTTTAAAAATAACTATTAAAAGTCAAGTGGGTTTCGTTCATGGCTATTCATTCATGTCCAGAAACTTTAGCAAATTAATTCCTGATCTTAATGTATATGCAAAAAAAAAAAAAAAAAAAAGAAGGATTTATACTTGCCCCCATGTACAGCAGAGAGGAAAGAGAGGCCAGATATCACTCCAATGGGACCTGATGCATTTGCCTAGCAGCAGGAGTCTCATGTTTCAACAAGATGGCAGATGCTAAAACTGGCTTTGGTCAGAGCTGCAGGAGTTAAATGAGACCGTTCCCTGGGATTGCTGGAAGTCTAAAGTTACTCCTATCAAATAACACTGTGTATAATCACAGACAGAGCAAGCAGAACAGGTTAATTAGCAAAATGAACTGTGATACCTGAAGTGAGCTAAAATCCAGCACACATACATTTGATGGAAATATCTCCTTGCCAGGACAGCCCAGAAGTTCCCTGTCCTGTAATACTGAGACATATACAGGAGCTGGGAATCAAGAAGGAATAAAAACACATACAGTGAGTGCTGGGTCTGTCAACATCTCATGGTGCACAAAGGATATGCACGGTTCTTGTTCCTGAAAAGTTCTCTTTAACATGACCTGTTTCAGCCAAGGCAGGACTAGGAGGGTCCAGATCAGTAGGCATTAATCAGATTTCATACACTACTCACCTGCTTCAAACTTACCTTGAAGGATCAAGCTAACAATAAATAGGACCCAACACACCTAGACTCAGCTACCAAGTCCACAACTTTGTCAAAATAAAGCAAAAGTAAATGTCAATCATGTTATTTGGCATCTCCTCCAGAAGGCAGAGCCACAGGCTGACATATCTGCGAGCTCTTGTGGTACCAGAGGGTTGTCTTCAGTCCTGGCAAACTGAGCCAAACCACCTTCTCATAGTCTTTCCCAACACTGGCATAATACATTGCCAAAACTGGCAGGTATGTAACACTGCAGCCTCAAACTTCTGTTGTGAGCCTGCCTTCCTCATAGTAAGAGGTAACAGATTTAAAAGACATGTTTTTTCTCAGCTAAATGCTGCAAAACCTGCTGAGATCAGACTCTTACCTGGGGAAGATTAGAGGCTAAGAATAACCACGTGTTGAGTAACCTATGTTTAACTCAGCTCACTTCAGCTGTATTTCATGCTTATTGCAAAGTGAGGGGGCATTTGCTGCCAGAATACTGGTATTTATTTGTTTCTCATCTCTGTTCCACCCTAACAAAAGCTCTTCTTTCTGAGAGCAAACCCATTCCTAAGTGACAACAGTCAGAGTAATAAGATGTAGATGCCCACGCAACTCTTAGTCCAAGGGCTGAGGAGAAAGAACTAAGGCAGCCTTCGATGTCCAGCCTGTGCAGGACTTCCTAAAGCTTTGTGCACAGAAAAATGAGAGCTATGTTAAGTGGGAACATCACAAAAACTCCTTCCCTTGCAAAACCAGACTCAGCCTGGGAGTAGTTCTGCAGTTGCTGGCTGTGGAAGGGAAGCAAGCAGGGGAGCAGTCAGAAAAGAAAAGTGTGAAGGTCCCCACAGTCTGTATGGCGACCCCTCCATGGGACCAGCTGCATTGGGCTGACAGCTTTGGGTCCCTTACACCCATCTGGTGTGGGCACTGGAAGAGAGTCATCATTGTGACAGCCTTGGTGACCAGCTGGGCCTGCTGAGGGTTAGAGACACTTCCTGGGACACTGCATACACTTGATGGGCTGCACTCAGGGGACCCCTCCAGCAAAGGATAACAAACAGATGCTCTCCTGGAGTGAATCCTGTTGCTGAGGCTGCTTCAGAGAAAGCATTCTGTTACCAGCTCTGCTGCTTTCAACCAGGGACACAGGTTCTGCCAATCACAGCTTTCCTCTTGCCAGCAAAGACAATACTGTGCTGGTCTAAAAAATCTAACTGCTGTCTTCAGCCTTTGTCCAACACCAGCTGCCTTCAGATGTAATGGCACAGATACATTGACAGGCAGACTGGTGGATTCACTTACACGAAATACAGCCACAAAATGGTGATACCTGCTCTAGTTTGCTTTACCTTTCTAAGCCACATTTGTTCTTGCCTGTATCTGGGAGATTTTCTTATTTACTATTTCTTCTGCATTGTCACATGTAAGTGTAAATTGATAATAATAGTCACTGCACCAGGCAGTCATAAGGATTACTTAATTAATGTTTGTGAAGCACTTCAAGATCCTCAGATGAAAAGAGCTAAGAAATGCAATGTATAATTATTATGTATTATTAATAAACTTCTGGCACATTGACAGGAGAAGAGACAACACTAAAAAAAGATTTAACTTCTATGCTATAAAGGACAGATTTACCAAAAAATTCACAAACAAGTAAACAAAAAAAAGAGTGAAAGCTCCCTATTCCACTGCAGAGGCTGTGTTCTCCTAACAGTAGGCAGTGAACATTATCTCAGAAAGCGAGTTGCACTCCTCTTCTACCCAGACACTTGATATGAGAATGGCTAGATATGGAGGAGTACAAGGACATTACATTAATTACTAACAGTGAAAGTGGTCAAATACACCAATTAGAAGAAATACAGAGAGCTTATTTAATGTGTGGCAACTATGCTTAATAAAAACACGATACAAAATAAACCAAGTATGTGGGGTGATAGATGAACATTTCAAAACAAAGACAAATAACAGCTGTGTGAATGAAGTTTTTCAGAGCTGAGAATGTGCCAGACAAAAGTGAGATTCCCAGAAACTTGGAAAAAACAAACCAATCCAAAACAAAAAACCCAATCTGAGATGGATTCTTAGGCAGTTTCATGGCAGCATTAACTCTCTTGTGTATTACAGCTGCGCCTCTTTCATGCAGCTGGGATCCAGCTGCACCAGAGAAAAAAGTGATCCAGGGATTAGGAATGCATTACACAGACCCCGAGAAGCTAGTCCCTCTGTACCCTCTCCAGCTACACCAGGATAATCACACTGCCCTCCTTCACAAGACAGCTGAGAGGACAAATACATTATGATGCACTTAGATGCCAGAGCAGAGAAAGCTTGGGACTGGTAGACCCTGAATTGTTGCAGAAAAGGATAAGAAATGATTGGACAGAGTCATATAAAAGGCTCCTCAGGGAACCAAGGAGCTGCTACTGGTGCTTTGAGGCACAACATGTTGCCATTCCCAGTTTATTCAATGGTATCTGATGGTAGCAGCCAGCCAAGCAAAGCATACCTGGCACACAGAAGAAATTTCTTGTGTCATGGAAAGTGTTTACTACTGTTCCTGCTCCTACAAAAGACTGTAAGTAGTGAGACTGAGACAGATTTTGTTCACATCTTCAATTTATTCTTTTAGGAAAATCAGTTGTTTGATTTTCTCAAAGATACCTCTAAGGAATCATAAGTCTAAGAACCAAAACCAACTGGTAAGTATAATCAGGGTTTAGAAACATTTTGTCCATCAGTGCCAAATAGAGAGCATTTCTGGTGTTTATGTACTGCAAATGAGATTTACAGCTCCATTTTGTTCAAAAATGAAAAAGAGCAAATGGACTTAAATAAAACAAAACTAATTTGTGCTTTTGGCTAGAGACTCAGCATGAATCCTACTCCAAACAGCACTGAACAAGTTGAACTTGTAATAACTGGATATCAGTATGTACCACAGAAAAAATGAACTTTAAAATACGTTGTCCCTTCCATGTTCTTTGACCGTTCACCAGATTTTGTCAGAGACACAAGGCTTTTATCAGATTAGATGGATGCCTGATGCAGGTTGGTTTTTAGGTGAGATTTGTCAATACAGGATTCAGGTACCAGCAAGTGCTTCAGTTTGTTGCTTTGCTATTGATTTCACCTGTCCCAACTCAGGTTTCAGTCACACAGCCAAGCAGCCAAGGGCTGAGTTAGGGCCACCTTCCCCACACAGCAGTGCCAGCACCTTGGGAGGAATCACAAAACATCCACAGCCCTTGGCCCAACAGTCCACATCATTCAACCAGAATAGCTCCTAACCAGGAAAACACACCCTGAGGAAACACAACAGGTCTGGGAGAGACTTGTGAAGGAGGAAAGAGGGAATATTCCTGAAAATGTGCATACAGTCTCTGAGGCCAGGCAGAGGCTGGATGCCAAGGAAAAGGCTGGCTGCCATCCTTTCACCTAGAGGTGGCATGGAAGAGGTCACACAGCAGGGAGGGAACAATACAGCAACCTTGTATTCCCAAAGAGAAGCAAACAGGCTCGTCCTCCTCTATGAAAACCTACATGAAGCTGAAGAGTTGCTGGGGTTGGGAAAAGATAAAAAGCAAATTCGGAGTCTTAGGAAGGAAAAAGATAAATAGTTCCCCCCAAACCCTCTCTCCTTGTAAACCACACAGGAGCTTTCCTTGCTAGTACCTAAAGTACACAGAAGTGAGCTCAAACCACCAAACAGTCCACTCTCTGACCAGTTACTGGGCTTCATGTTCACATAGACATTGCTGCTATCAAAGGCAGCAACCTTTTGTCTGAGGAGATACAACTCCTGTTGAGGCATGTTTTGAGTTGTTCATTACATTTGCTGAGCTCAAAGGAGAGATGGTTGCTAGGATTAAGAGGTTTTAACTGAAAATAAATACCTTCCTTGTACAGGTTGATTTTGGTACAAATAAAATAGCTCCTCCATGGGGGAATTAAAGTATATTTACATGTGTGTACATATCAGTATATATTGTATTGGATAGTTATATAATTCCACAATAGTTTTTTTTTCCATTTATATATAGCCTAACATATGTAGTCTCTTGCTATTCAAAGCAGCTAGACAGCATCCCCATATCCCCCCCTTTACCATCAGAATTGCATCAGAGTGCTGAAAATGCCTCAGTACAGACCTTTCAGAACTACCAGAAAAAAAAAAAAACTTTCCATTTTTCTGTAACCACTCAAAAATGACCAAGTTTTCCAGGCTGGGCTTGCTTAGGTAAGAATACCTGTGCTGAAACAAAGACAGGTTATATTTCTCCCTCCATTCCCTTGGATAAACAGCCACAGGGGCGCCAGCACTTTTCCCTCTGTGATATTACATGTAGGCAGCAGGCAAGAGTCACTGAAAGTATAGCGATGACATGGCATGGTGGGAAACCAGGGTCCCTCCCTGGCCTTCCTCAGTGACCTTGGGCAATGATCATCACTTTAAGATGAGGATAATACATATGTCACCGGTTTGTCTTGACCTTAACTAATCCATCTTTTCAAAGTACTTTGAGAGCTTTGCTTGATGAGTCCAGACATTGTAATACTCATCTGTTCCAGTTACATTCAGTGGGAGTTCTACCCTTCACAGAAGCAAAGCTGGGGGTGCTGTTACTGGGGGACCTAGAAAATAAATGTTTGGGATATTTAAATGTCAGCATTTTGAGAGAGGCTGTAGCAGGTACAAAGGCATAATGTTTCATGTTCAGCTAGTGCCATCCTGTAGAGGAGACAAGAGAGGCCAAGGAAAGCTAGGACAGTAGAGAGAAACCAGAGGCGAGCCAAACTCAGGGGGGAAAAGCTTACTACAAGGTTTACTTTTGCTGTACTGAGTAACTGAGAATGCCAGGAGGTTAATATGTGGCTACTGCCCCAGGGACTAAACTTAGGGCAAGGTCATCTTAAGGATAAAGTGTGTCAAAGCTAAAGCAGCTCAGGGAAGACCGTTAAGCAATAGGGTGTGAGGCAGGGACCCTGAGCTGCTGCCAGCACACAGGTGTGTGACACAGAGCAACACAAAGCTGCTTTACCACTCAGCCCTTGAAGCAGTTTCGCCCAATAAGGACAGTAGCCTCCAAACCTGAGCTCAGCTGTCACCAGACTGCAGTGCCAGTGCTCTCAGTCTTGGTGCAACACAGGGGAAACCAACACAGCCCCTGATGGAGCTAAGCCTCATGATCTAGGAAAGAAATTAGGTAGACAAGGGTCAGACCCTTACTATTAAGAGTTGCCCTAATGTAGTAGAAGCAGTGACAACATATAGCTTCCATGTATAGCTTCTTCAGAGAAGGCCAATATTAATGTCTTGCTCACATTCACCAGCCACATTTTGCCTCTTCTGTTGTTGCCAGATATCTCCATGGAGTAAATCATATTGACTGTGTTTATTATATGAACTAAGTGATCAGCTGTGAACTTTCTTTGACATAAATATTTTGCCATTAGCAATGACAAATAGCAACGCTCACGTTGTAAAAGTAACATTGGATTGCTCCATGGGGGCATTTATGTCGACACAAATCAGAAGGAAACTGTGATCTTCAGGATCAAGAGGAACAGGCAAAACAAAGAACACAATGGCAAGAATACTTATAAGAAAGCATTTTTTAAACACTGAATAAATTTCTACAGAGCTCCAGCGTGCTTCTGCATTTCCTGCCCCAAGCAGGGCTGGGTCCATGCACAGCCCTTGGATGTGGCACGCTCGACGTGGCAGCGTGTGCAAGTGCTTTGCATGGGTACCAGCCAAAGCTCCCCCTGTACTTCATGAGCATTACACCACGTTGGCTTTTCCCAGATGGATCAGGCCCAGCACTTCTTCTGAAGCCCATTTTTATTAAACCTCTGCAGTTAGAGCTGAGCAAAACAGATTTGCCATTCTTGCACTATTTCCTACATCTTTGACTGCTGATGTTGGCACCTTGAACCATGTCTTCTCACAGGCAGGATGGGAGAATGCTGAGCAGTGAGGGGAATTAATTTCTCAGAGAAATTTTTCAAAAGGTACAAAGGAGAATTGATGCTTTAAAAATAGCACCGACTATACTTCTATAGCACACATCCTCTAAGGAATTCAGCCTGAGCACATAAGCTTGTCACTTCCCTCCTGAGGCAGGCAGTCTCAACACAGATGTGGAGCCTTAGGCTTAGGGAGGACAAACTTGCTCCAGGTTTTCCTAGTGGAAAGCTGGAGATGTTAAAAGTCCGGGGTTATGCCTACACATATATATTCATGCACACTATACTTCATGGACTGTATGGAAAGTACATCAGAAGAACTACCAGGTGTAAGATTTTAACTTTCCTTCTATAAAATTTTTTAGAGGCTGCCAACCTGCAGGCCTGGACTGTAAACTGCTGAACTCAAACTCTTTAGAGGCAGCTGCCTGCTTGAATCCAAGGGATGCTCAAGGCTGCAGTAAGAGGTCTGGAGAATCGATCACCTTTGAAGAGTAAAGATTCCCACCCAGAGAGCTTAGAACAAGCTCCTTGTTTGCAGGTGCATCCCATGTAGGAAGTAACATTGGATGTTGCATTAGGGATGTGGGAGACCAACAAGGCAATGCCACGGCCAAGTTGTCTCTTACAGTACAGGGACTGCCAGCAAGATCCTTTAGAGCTAGGAAGTAGTCACAGGATGTAATTACCAGGCTGACAATATTGCTAGGAGTTTTTTTCCCCAAAGTGGGAGTTTATGGAAGCTGTAATGGAGAAGAGTTCTGGGAACTGGCAGCACAGCAATACATTGTGGAAGGTCATCAGCGAGACAGAAGTAGAGGACACATCGCAGGGAGCTGAATATAGGAATTAGGGCTCCCCAGACAAAAGATTTAAGATATTCAGTGGAAGGACAAGCACTCAGAAAGGAGCTGAAGGATTAAAAGAGATTGATACAGAACTGTAATCGTTTCTGTGTCCACAGGACAGCGTTGTGCTAAAAACCCAGCAATAAACTATAGGCCACAACGGCAAATCCTTCAAGCTAGGGGAAAGGCTTTGGATTGAGGCTTTGCTTTTGAGGATCTCTAGAGGCAGGAGTTTACTTTAGATGAACAGAAAAAGTCTCCTATATATAGCATAAAAGCCAAGGCAGAAATTGCATAGGAAAATGAAAGTCACAGACACAAGTAAAATATGGGCAACCTGGCTCTAATAGACAAAGCCAACATCTGCCTGATGATGAGAGTCTGAGACACAGACTAAGGCTAAGATGTGACCCTTTGTAATTAGGGAGAGGAGTTTCCTCTGCCCAATGCTAAATTCAGGCAGGTTTGGAGATGAATGAAAACTGCACGCCATAAGGGAGGGCCAGGAATAGAAAGCCCATGTGGGGGAAGAACGCTCTAGATGTAGCGAATGCATCTCGAGTGGCTTTATCATTCTTATTTTGTCACTACTATCAACAATAATAAAAGAGCTTACAGAGCAACCTCTCCAATCCCTAAGCATTGCATCCAGAGATTAGCAGCAGAAAGCAGCGTGCAGCTCAAGAAAAGCTGTTCAACAAATGTAGAGGCATGCATAATAATATTACTGAGTTGGAGTTGCACGTTATCAAGGATAAATGTGATATTATTGCACTGGCAAAGACATCGTAGGGACAGGGGAAAGGATGAGAAAATAGCCTGCCAGAACTGAGGGATTGCTGCAGCAGAGCTCCCAACAGGACAGGGAAAAGTGGGAAGTGGAAGCAATGAGGAGGAGAGGAAGTGCACATCCTACTTGACATGCAGATATGCAGAGAAGCTTTTTGCAAAGTGGGTGATGTCATCATGTTTTTCTCAGCCTTCAGGACAGCAAGAGAAAAATAGATGAAACCAGCACATGCAGAGGAGTCTGTAAGACGAGCAGACTTCCCCCTCCCGCCCCACCCCGTGCAACACTAATTGCTCAAATATTGATCAGGGAAATAATTTGTAAGGAATAAAAGAAGAAAGGATTTGTTTTCCTCCTAAGAGGCAAAAAGGTCAATGTTCCTGCAGAGTTGCTGAACAGGTCCAGGTGATCAGAGGATTTCCAAGACCATATAAGTTAATTAAGATGTTGAGTTGGTCTAATTTGTTATTTGTTTATACTGGAACGCATGGAAGTACTGCAGCCTGCAATTTTTCAGGATGCCATGAAGTCTAGTTGGATTTATAGCTCAGCTTGCTCTCCCAAAGGCCACAAACATCTCACCAGGCAGGTAGACCCACAGATCCTAACTTGGTTAGTAAAAAAACAACAGCTACAGGAGGGACTTCTGCTGTGGAAACCCAGGGTTGCTGGCTGGGTTGTGGGTGACACAAACCAGCTGCCCAGGCTTAGCCTTGGCAAGGGAAAGAGTAGTTAAGATTGAAAGCCCAAACCAGAGCACTGGAGAACTTCTGGCCACTACTGCCCTGACATGGACACTGAGTCCTGAGAAAAAGCATTAGTTCTATTTGGCTTCTGGAGAGCTGCTTTTCTTTCTTGAGGAAAGGAAAACTAAAACACACACCAAAATGTAACAGCAACTCTAGAAAATACCTGCACCTCATCTTCACCTGGGGTAAATTCAGATAGAATTGAGCACCAAACAGTCCTGTGTGGTTAAAAATGGATGTTGCAAGTACATCGAAGTACAGGAGGAACACTGTTTAAAACAAAAACAAACCACCCAAAAAAAAAACTCTAACCAACAAACTGTCAAGGGAGACTGGGAGAATGATAAAAATAAGCAGGAATATGCAAAAAAAACCAAAACACAGTGGCTGCAGGGAGAGGAGGAATCATCCACAAAGAAAGTATTTCTTGGGGATATACAGACAGAGTCATAGGAAGCAGGAGAAATGGATCCTTTAATATGCCTTGTAAGGGTAGAGAGAAAGAGTATTGAAGTTTTATTTAATAACTGCCTGATAAATATTTTTTCATTTGGTAGAGAGAGAATCCCTCAGTGCACAATTTTGTACATGGGGATTTCCCCCCTGCGAAAGGTGAATCCAGGGGAGTACAGCACTGCAAGTGCCTCCAAGTGCAATGGACTGATGGGTTCAGGTGTCTGTTGCAATGTGTGACCCTGGGAAGGGCTGGAGTGCTGCCCTGCAGCTCTACAGCACCTCACACAGAGACTCAGGGACTGCAGCCTTTCAGAAACAAGCAAACATCCCTCTGCTAGCACTGGAAGGCAAAAAGGCAGCAAGCCTGGGGCTTCAACAGCTGTCTGATGCCTCAGAGAAATCTGGAGGCTCTCAAAGAGTGAGTATTATAAGAATCTAACAGAGTGTTCTTTCCAGTCACGTACAGGGTGAAGCATCGTGCATAAATAAGCCATTGCTTGCCATTAAGTGGTTAGTTTAAAAGCCAGACAGATTAGTCAAAAGATAAGGGTAAAAGAGCAATCAAAAATATTAAGGTCCAAGGGATTCTTCATCTCTCATTTAAATGCTGTTTTCCACCCTGAGGTACATCACATAATTCCTTTTTAAAGAAAAAAGCAACAAAAAAAAAGAACCAAAACCAACCACAAGTAGAAAACAACTCCCCCAGGATTTCACCAGTCCTAGGATAACCATGAGAAGTTCTGCAGTAAACTGTTACGGAGGAGTCAGGTCAGGTATAGTGCAGAAAACGTTAAGTACAAACAATACTGAGCCAGCAAAAAAGCCCACCTTGCTGGAACAGGAGTTGGACAATGGGGCATCACTTACAAAGGAATTGTGTTGGATTTGAGGGAAAACCTGTATTTGTAGCCATCTTCTAGACTTCTTAAAGAGAAGATAAAGGTAGCCTATATTTGTTACATTTAAATGGAAAAATCTTTGTCATTGAGTGGCAGAAGCCTGAATAAAAATAACAAGCGAGAGCAGAACACAGTTTTTATGTTCTTCAGTGACAGTCATTAAACCTCAGAATAGTTTACCTTGTCTCCTTTTCTATAGGAACAGTTTGAGCTCCCAGCTGTGGCAAAGCAGACAGAGTCTGGCTTTAGGAAAGGTGACTGAAGTTCTTGGAGGCCTGTGGCCTCAGCAACAGTGCTCTGCTGAGCAGACAGCTGAGGAAAGCTCCTGGCAAGGAGCTACCAGACAGAGGCTCAGATTTAGAAAACAGGCTGAAACAGAGCCTGGGCACAGCTGGCTAGGTCAGATAACAGGTCAGGCTGTCAAGTCCCTTTCCTCACACTCTTCCATCAGGAGTTGAAGATTGGGTCCAGCCTATTCAATACGTCCTCATGAAGGTGATCAAAGCAAAGAGCATACTCTGGCATGAGAGAAAAGCTATCTACCAGCAGGGAGAAAATCAGATGAAGAATAGGCTTAGCAGCTTCCCTATCCTTGCTTGGCAAGCTAATTATTCATCATGCCCATTTTCCTTGCTACGCTTGGGTAGAAATCTCTCTCTGGGAACTGCTGGAATATTTGAGGTCTGAGAACGTACAGCACTGTTTTCATTACAGTGATGAAGCCACAGAGTGGTAGCTTTAACCGGGAAGGATAACAAGGCATTACCATTCCCTGTCACTTAACCCAGAGCCTGCAATGCCGAATGCACTTACTCCCTGAATTTTCTCAGAAAGTGAAGCTGAGTGTATTTCGTTTCTAAATCACAAAAGACAATTATTTGGCAAGAATGACCCCTGCTCTTATACAATAAATCACGAGCATCAACAGTACCTAATGGATTTTGAGTCAATGCCACAGACAGCAAGGCCTGGGGCCTATGTTTCAGGATTCCAGGACCGTGCCAAAGGAACCTTATAAATGATTCATGTGTTCAGCACAGTGTCATCTGTGCCACTGGAGAGAAAAAGACATTTTGGGGCTCCATTTGTCATTTTAAAAAGTTATAATGGGCTCAGCAGCTGACCATGCCTCTCCCTTACCCTGCCAGAATGAGCCATTTAGCTCCACAAACACACTTCATAAAATCCCTTCCCAAAACTTTGCACGTGCTCTTGCTTCAAGTGAGCAACATTTCAATAAGAGGAAAAAAGGAAAGAAGTATGTTTTCCTAAGTAGCCCACCAACAAAGCCAGCCTTCCTGGGGGAATGGAGCTAAGGTCTGCATTTTCAAACACATGTACAAGAGGCAGGTGTTGTTAAAGGGGTAGCTGGGGCCTCCTTCTACTCCTTTGCCATACTGTAAGAACACCAGTACAAAGAAAATTCAAGTTTTGGCCGCTCCTGCTCAGTCTCTCATGCTTTCCAGTTATTCATCCCACAGTTTTCAACCTCTCCCCCTTCACTTTTGTCCCCATGGTTACTGAATCACTGTGTGCAGAGATTTTCCTCACTAAAGAATATGTGACTAACATGAGACAGCTAAATTACCAGCGCCAACTCTGACATCGGTTTCTGCTAACATGGATCTGATCTTCCAAATGCCTTCAAATAGATCTGTTGCACTGGCATCAACTTCAGAGTAAGCAGCACTTCAACTATTGACAGAGACAGAGCTGCAGCACAGGGAGTCTGGAAGCAGGTAAACGATGAAAGTCAAACACCAGCTTTAACAGACACTCTGCCTGGGAATACAGGATACAAATAGCTAAGATATGTATTCCACCACAAAAACTCTTAAGTCCTAGAATGGAAGACATTATTTCCTGAGTGGACCTGGGTCTAAGAGCTCAAACAGATTTCCTCTTCTTAAAAGCCAGTTTGGTCAAGCAGTAGGAGATAGGCATCTTTCAGGCCTAAAAAAATCTATTACGAAACACCCCAAGACAGGCCACTGGATGACATGTCTACCAACCTTCAGCCACAGCAATCAGTGTCTGCTGACCCAGGGGTCAGTGGAGCTTCTCCCACACTGGACAGCGTAGACTGTCCCAGCAAAGCTCAAACCAGACCCCTTCCAAACTACCCCAAAAAGATACATTAAAACTTGTTTGCATCTGAGAGGCCTTTCTCCCCTTCACTTGGAGCATACAGCCAGCCACAAATGTCCACATGCTAAAGCAATGGTAGCAGGGCAATATCTCACGTCAGCATCACCCCAGTCACAAGCCAATGCAGATAACACTTGAGAAGAACCGTGGAGGTCTTACCTTGGCAGCTACGGAGGAGTTGGGCTTCTCCAGAAGGTCCCAGAGCTTTTTCCTTTTGTCAGCACAGCAAGTGTTATCAAATTCCTCCCCTTCCCTTTCCCTCAGGGTCTCGGCTTCTCTCTTCAGCTCCTCATTCATCTGCTCCTTCTTCTGGTGGTAGCGGGCCTGGCAGCAGGACTCCAGGTAGATCTCATCCACTCCCCAGTAGTCCAGCTCCTGGCTGAAGGACAAGGCGCACATCTCCTCCATCATGTGCAGCTTGCCAGTACGGTAGAAGTTCAAGATCGAGGTGAATGCCCCGGGATGCCTGTCGAAGAAGTACTCGTTCTCCTCCAGGTTATAGTCGTCACAGATCTCCATGAGGGAGTCGTGCGTGTTGCAGTCTCTGAGCTTACCCAGCCTGGTCCGCGGCAACCTGTCCAAGGTCCGCCAGAGAACCTCATGGGCCAGCCCTCCCACGTTGAGCTTGACCCTTCGGGAGCAGGCCTTGCTCCTGACGATCTCCGCGGGGTCCGGAGGCAAAGAGGTAGTAGAGCGAGATCCATGCTTATTCATCCCCAGAGGCATCGCTGTTCCCCCTCGGGCTGGGCGCTGCCAGGTGCGGCGCGGGGCAGGGTGCAGTGGGGGCGGCTCTCCTCACCTCTCCTTCCCCTCCATGGCCCGGAGCTGCAACAGACACCGAGCACGGGTCCGGCTGCCGCTCCGCGCCCGCGGCGCCGGGGGCCCGACCCACGCGCGGGCGAGCGCGGGCCGCGCCAATC
>WBNH01001639.1:15529-78245 GCA_013401255.1 Urocolius indicus | reverse complement strand
CCCCCCCCCCCCCCCCCCCGCCATGGGAGGCACGTGAAATGGCAGCAGGAAAGCATGGGCACCTCCACTGCTGCCTGTTCACCCCTACACACACACACCTTCTTACCAGCACTGAAAAATCATACTGGAGCCTTAGGTATAAGCTGTGAGAGGGAACCTTGCTCAGGGCAGACCCTTCTACTAGCCGTGCCTGGGGTGATGCAGGAGTCTGGGCAAAGGAGAGGACACTTCCACCCCCAGGATGTCTGTTCCCTGGAGCACTTCTAGTCCCACCATGGAGAGTTAGTCAGCAAGGGGCAGTGCAGGCCTGAGGATTCAGAAACATACAGCCTGTTCATTACTCTCCAAGATTATCTAACTCACTCTTAGTTTGGATATTACTTTCAACTGTTATTTTTGTACTCTGAACTTCTAAAAACTTAATTTATGGTTTGTTGTTTCCACAGCCTATGGAATGAAGCAGCCAAATGCTTGAATGCATTCTGTGGCAAATCCTGCTCCTTTCCAGACATTACAACTGTTATTGACAAGGAAACACCTTAAACCTCAAGTACTTTAGAGGAAATACACAGAGTACAGCAAATATATATCCTCTTGGCCTGACAATCAGTGATATATACATATCTGAATCTCACCTGCCAAGCAGAAAGGTGTGCAAGACAGTGTTTGCTGTGATACAACGTGACAAGGAAATAGGCTGAGCCTAAATGTGGAAACATCCCTCTGCTGATCTGTAGTGATTCCTCTGCCTGCATGAGGAAAACTATTCCATCTTTGCAAACACCCACTCCTATACAACAGTCTGGCATCTTCCTGTCCATCATGTGAAGCAAGAGGAGAGGTTGATTTACACCCTTTTACTGGTCACAGAAAAACAAAAGACTGTGAGAACAGGAAGGCTCTTTGCCAGCAAACAGGCGCTCAGCCCAGTCACAGCAACAGTATGTGGAACAATGGGTTTCCAGCAGAGATGGGCACAGCAGCTTTGGTGGCCCACAGAGTTTTGGCTGGCTCCTGGTGCTGAGGAGTTGCTGAGTTTCACATTCTACAATAAGCTGTAAGATGTAACTATAACCCATATTGTTCTTGCAGCCTGAGGGCCTCGTGAGCGGGACAGCCAGCCATACAGCAGAAGCCGTCTCCATTACAAGAAGCTGTCTCTGTTTCCTATTATGTCCCTTTAAGGATTCTCTTAGTTTCCAGGGACTTTCTTTCCAGTATAGAAACACTTTAAGTACAATGGAGATTTTCTTTTATAATTCTAAATCCTTTGCCTTAAATGGAAAAAAAAAATGATCAAGTTTCTTGGCAGACATCTGTAACAAGTGCAAAAAGAACTGAGATACCCAGTGAGGAGTGGTTTGTGCTACCAAGAGCCCAGGAATGTGGAAATAATGGACTACCAGGGGAAAATACTGTAAGCAGACAACAAAATACAATCAAAAAATGAACCTTACAAGGCTTTCCTTGAAAAACCCAGGCAGAGCTTGAATGGTAATGTCAGCAGCAGCTGGGGTCCATCACCACATTCTCCCTTGTTGAAAGCCCTTTTCAGAGGAGTTCAGCTGTAGCTGCCATGGGAGAGAGGGCTCTGCATATGAGGGGGAAACCTTGGTAGCCACAGCTTCCCTGGCCTATGCCTTCAGCAGGCTCCACCATTCACTCTTGCCCTCTACCACTTCCTCCTCTTACCATGGTAAAAGAAAGTCTTTCCTGGTTACATGTATGTGTGAGTCCATAATAGCTCATTGGTCCAGAAAGCAGGGCCTGATCTCTGCCACACTCTCTGGGTACTCAGAGAGGCACCAAAGGATCCTGGGGGGTTGGGCTACTGAACTGGATACCTGCAAAAGTGGGAGATGGAGGGAGGAAGAGCAGAGAAATCTCAGTGGGGTCCAGGGACCTGAGAGGAAGTGTTCCTTGGCAGAGGGCAAAATCTCTGAAGACTGTCTCAGCTATGGCAAAAGACAAGTGAGGGTAGCCCTCTCTCCTGTTTGGAAGGACAGCAGCCACTTGGGGACCTGTGCTGTAAAGGGTTGATATTTTCAGCTTCATGAAACTTTTCAGATGCATTTTGGTGCTGCCGGAGTGCCCAAAGTGCCCCTTGAGGCAGGCAGGCTTCCCTCCCTCCTGCCTCCCCTAGAAGGGGCAGGTCAGAGCTGCAGCAGCGCTTGCCTGGCACCGCTCTGCAAATGGCTCTTGGTGCTTAGTCAGCCTCAGGCTCCTTTGGCCTTCAGGAAGAGGGCAGGAAACACGCCAGTGCAAATTGGTTATCAGAGAAGCTTCTGGTTCAGGTTTCCACAAAGCACATTCAGAGCCATCCCCCTTGGCTCCAGCTTTCTGCCCTTCCCAGGATGTGCATTTCCTCCAGCATGGCAATTAAGTCTCTTCTCTGTGCTCGCTGACCACAAACAACTTCTCTTCCCAAGGATGGCTCCATCAAACCCACCTTCTCTCCCATCTTGACAAGGATGAGGCTAGGGGACTGACTGAAAGCTGTGGAAGTGCCAGCCTATTCCCTAAGGTGGCCAGATGTGTAAAACATCACCTCCTGGCTGCATCTGTCTTGGTCACATCAGGTTTGAGACCAAATACAATTATTTTAGGGAGGAAAAATAAACAAAATTTACTGCTGGTTGAGGAATAAAAAAAGCCCCCAATGGGCCAGTTTGTCCCTGTTACCCATCTGCTAGGGAATTTGCAAAGTTATCTGAAAAATCATTTTCCTCCTAGCTATCAATGAAAGCCCAAATTCTTGGAGCATCAGGTCCCTGTCCTGCCCTGAGGGGACCAGCAGCCACAGGACTTCACTTGCCTCCACACCCCATGGAGCAGCCAGGGGGACGTTTTATCCTCTCAGCTTGTGCTGCTCAATCAGGGCTGGCACCGTGGGAATAACAGTTGCCTATAATATGTTATCTAACATTTAGCTTTAAGCAGCGAGCTCTGTGAAGCAATTGGACTTACGTTATTCAGTAACTGTGGATTTGTTAGCCCCTGAAGGGCTGGAGGTTCACGTTGAACACCTTGCCGTCGAGAGGGAGGGCAGAATTATTTGGAGCAGTGATGTGACCTCTCTCTCACAGAGATGACCAAGGGTCTGTTCATCCAGGTCCTTCCTGCCCAGCTACTGAGGACTGCAGGAGGCTCTACAGCTATTCCTATCCTTCGGGGCTGTGGCACACTAGCTCTGTACTGATTGCAGGCAGACTGGGCAGTTTTTTTGGGAGAGCCAGGTTTCAAAGACCTATCTGCAATATCATTCTCAGGAATTCACAGGCAGGAGGCTCTGCTTGCCCTCTCTAAGCTCCCTCCATGGCTGGGGACATATCTGCCTCCTCCAGCTGTCAAAGGGATCCCAGCCATGGGAGGAACTTGTGAGGAAAACCCCTCACAGAGCCAGGCCAGGAGCTGCAGATGCAGAGGGGCAGCTCCTGGTGCAGGCATCGAGGGGAAGCCTCAGCTCTGAACAGATGACATAAACAGGGATGTAATGGGAACTAGGTAAATATCATTGACCCTGCCATGTTTGCACACAAGTGGATGTGATTCAGAAGGGTGCTGTTTCTCTCCCTGGGTTGGAGGAAGCCTGGCTGCTCCAGCCAGCATTTGGAGAGTCAGCCCACTCGGAGCATGTTGCAACAGGCAGTGGGGAGCCCTTGCCTTCTACCAGGGGCAGGAGTGCTGAGAAAGAGCAACAGGAAGAATGACAGGTCCACCTTCTCCTAATAGAGAATATGCCATCCCTGCTGTTTCATGGAAAGCTTTTGGCAACAAGATTCCAAGCAGCATAGCTAGCAGTTGGGTCTGCTAAAGAGCTCCCCAGTTCCACTCCCTGGCAGCCTCTTTCCCATGCAGTCAAAGCAAACACAAGTGATGTTACAAAGGCTCTGGAGGGCCCTCCATGATGTGGCTACTTAGGGCATCCTGGCACCAGAGGAGGAAAAATCAGGTCCCCTCCCTAAACAGCTTCTTTCTGAGCTTGGGGATACTGTTCCCTGATGTGATGAGGTGGCAACATGTGACCAGAAAATATTCCTGTTAAGATTCATTCCTACCCCATAGCTGAATCATTCCCATCACTGGTTTCTCTTGCCCAGTTCCTCTTTAACAAAAACAGACTGAGGGTTCAGCCTTACAGGCAAAGCAAACACAACTCAGCCAACAGATAAAATGTACTCTGGGGTCTAATGCTGGAAAAATGCCATCACTTGAATGTCCTGAAGCATGGTGAGTTTTCTCAGGGTAATAAGAGTATGAATATGTTCTTGCATATGCAGAACCTAAAAGGACTGTGCAGTCAAAGAGCAATTTCAGATGGTTCCTGGCAGGAAAGTACCATAATATCCCCTTTCAGAGTGAGGGAAATTGAGACAGAGAAGGATTAAAGTAACCTGTCAAAAGCTGCAAGGGGTGGGGGATGAATGTACTTTAAATCTTAGGAGATATCCTTTAATGATTCCAATCAAGATTGTTTGCCTCATCTCTGTTATTGCAGCTAAGGTGAGCACATTTGCTAGAGACTCCAGTAAGAATAAGGCTGATGGTCATACTCAACAGTTCAAGGTTTTTCTTGATCATCTCTTATGAATAATTGGCCAAAAATAGTCAGGATTTGAAAAAGGCCATTCCCTGATCTCAGTTTCCCTAAGCCTTGAGTAAACACACTTTTCCTTCCCCTCTCTTTTGTGCCATTCAACAGCAGTAAAAGCTGGAGCTGCTTTGGGGTCAGAAGTCTCATAGCTGCCCAGTGATACAGTTGAGGGAGGAAAGCTGTCAAACCTCCTTGGAGGGGGGACCTTTGATTTCAGTGGCACCCAGTCACAGTTGCAGGAGCAGTATAAATTGTCTCTGGAAAGGGACCCTTCCAGCCTTTCTGGGGTTATTTTGTATCTGTAATTTGTTTTTCATAAAATACTTCTTCATTTGCAGGATGATGAAGATCATTCTAAAGCAGCTTTTCTAACACTCTCTTCTCCTTCCCTGTTCTTTTCCCCAAAGTGTTTGTGGGTGACGTTGAAGGCTGCAATAAGCCATTCTTGAAGACTGTCTTGGATTAAACTTCTTCACATGGGACAACATTACTCCCCATGAATTTTAATGTGCTCTTCTAAACGTGTCCTTTATGCTGTACGCATGAGATCTGCAGAGGAATAATACCCTGCACCAGCTCACCAAAAAGAACAAATTAGATGTGATTGTACAAACTGAAAACACTGCAATAACCTACCAAAAAATGCAGCTCTGCTTCCTCAGCCTCAGCAGGAGAGGAGGATGCTGAGAGCAAAGCGAGTCTTACCGCAGTGCCCAGCTCAGAGGGTGCTGCAGGCCTGGGTTTTGACACCAGGCTATTGCAGAGTGCCCCTGGGGAGCACAGAGTAGTAGAGGAGGATTGAGAAAAGCCAAGAAGGAGTTATCTAGAGGTGACCAGGAGGAAGACCAGAGGATGGAGCCATCTCAAGATCACATTTTTTGGATGCTTGGACGGCCCCTCTCTGACAGTGCCAGGGACCTTTCTCCTCTCCCTTGGGATTTGCGTCCTGAGATCTCTGGTAAAGGCAGTTTGATGTGCTGCATCTTTCAGTGCATTGCTGAGTGATCACTTTGTTTTTCAAAAGGGTATCTGGAAAAAGTGGGATCAAAGCAGGCTTTAACTTTCTAGAAATACTCCAGCCATGAGCACTTCTTTGGAGAGCAGAGACTCCTGCTCAAGTCCTTCAGCACAAATTGATTCAAATCAACCCCCTGGCTTCAACTGTTTTAGCTTTAAACACCAAAATTCCCAAAGGTCTTGCAGCAAAAGCTTTACCTAAACTTGTGACTCAACCAGCCCTGTTCCATTGAGACTCATTTTCTAGTGTGACTATCTAAAAAGGTCAGTGGCTTAGAAATATCTGTCATCTATGAACCCTTCACATAGGAGTGCTCTAAAAAGCATTTCACTGACTAAACTCCTCATGATAACACAGAATTAAGAGTCCTGGGGAATGCTTTTATTTTCTGCAAAAAGCAGTTGCAATGCAGCTTTTCTGTAGAGCACATGAGGCTGTGTCTGTGCGAAGGGCAGAGGATCTGGCAGGAAGGCCTTTGAAACCCCTGCCCTTGCTCCTGTCAGCTCTGCAGGGGGGAATTCAGCAGAACCCTGATCCACTGCAGAAGACTGAAGTTATTGTCACTTGGTTTTAAGCAGATGAAAAGGTACAGGTCTGGCTAAGCTCCTGCAGCTTTGCAGGTGGGGAGCTCCTTTGGGGAGTGCCTGGAGCTTCCCACCCACTTGCTCTTCAAATCTCTGCTGGTGAGGAAGGGCAAGGGTCTGAAGGGAAAGAGAGAAAAGGCTCCAGGTCAAAAAGCACCAGTTTGACCCAAAACTCAGGAAATCTTCCTGTGCCATGCAAGAGCCTGGCTGTCAGAGGTGTGACCTGGGGCAGTAGCACCCAGCCCACCTGGTACCACCATGGAGGGCTGGTTTAAGTGCAGCAATGAGATTTGAGGACTTGACATGGTCACAGCCTTCACTAGCTGGGGACAAACTCTCATCTCCATGTCCTACCTGTCTTCCAGACTGCAGGCTTCTGACCTTCCACCCATCCACATGGTCCTTGGCACAGCAAGGTTTCCCTCCCTACTGCCAGCATTTATGTTCTGCCATTACAGTAACTGAAGTAATAACAGTAGCAAAGATTCCTGAATGTTATCATAATAGAGATTTTTATTTTAAGAGAACTGTCAGCTACCTACTTTTGTCTTTTTTTATACATTAAATATTAACAACCCAGCCAACACAATGCAAAATTTCAAAGGCCTTCAATTCAAGCAGTTATGTCCCAGGAATCCAGGAAACACCAGCAAACTCCCAAACTTCTCACCCATCATCATGCTTGAAGAGCAAGCAGCCATTTCAATATTGCACAATTGTTCTCCAAAACTCTCTAATGGCCTTTCAAGTTCAAGCTTAGCCCACATTTTCAACTTAACTCCTTGCTCCTCCTGGAATGTCAAACAAGGCTCCCAGTCATAGCCCAGGTAGACACTGTCCATTGGAGGCTGTGTCAGGATGCTGAGGGGTGCCCCACTCACTCCTCTGCCTTCGGGATCACCACAGCTGGAAGCACTGATATCCTCTGCCCTGGCTGTTGATGACAGAGGATGTCCACTTTCCCTCTTTCCTTCAATCTCAAGGCAAAGCACATCACTTGCTGGAAGGAGAGGGGTGTTTCTTCACACCTCCCACACCCCCTGCATCACCCTGTGTGCTGGGGGAACATCAGGAATGTGGAGATATTGTCTTCAGTTTTCTTCAACCCTCTCACTCTATTTTCTGGCATATTCTCAAAGGTCAGACACAGTCTTGCACTGAAAATACCGGGGGCGAGTGAACAGTCTCTTTTTCTCATAAAAAGTGAAGGTGGTCCTCCATTAAAATCAACAGAGGATGTTAAATGTCTCTGCTCAGCAACACATCAAAGCCTGCTCCTCCTGCAGCCCAGCTGTGTGCAGGTGATCTCTGCCTGCTGCCTTGCCCTGACTAGTCCCCTTGATATGGGAAAGGCAGTGAAGAGGTCGCTCAAGGGAGCCAAGCAGCAATCAGCTCTTTTGATTACCAAGGGCAACACAAGTATCATTTCAATAGATCTTAAGCTCCATAAAGCAGATACAATCTATTCCTGGCCCAAAGCTATTTGTCCTGCATTGGTGTTTTTCTCCTTTCTGTGTAAAAAGTCCTTGTAAAATATGAATTAACTTTTGGGGCTCCACATGTAGCTCCACAAACCCTTCCTGTCCTGGTCATTTCTCTCCCGAACCCTACTTGCAAAACAGAGGAGAAAAGGAGACAGATGGCAGCGGTTTGGAAGCTGATGTAGGCTGAGTGAATCCCTGGGGCTGCAGGGAACATGCTGCCTCTGAGAGCAAATGCCTAGGCTCCCAGGAGCTGTTTTTCCAGTTAAAGCAGCTAATAGCCCCCAGAAACACTGTAGACAAGGGAATTTGGTAAAGATGTATTGTAAAAAACATACTTTTTGAGCTTGCATAGTTCCTTCTGGGTAATAAATGTAAGTAATTTACTCTCTAACAAAAACTAGTTTTGCTTGAAGCTCCTATAACAGTGACTTGAGGACAGCTCAGGTATTTTGCTTCCCCAGCACTGGGTGCAAGCAGCTCTTCACCTCTGTGGCTGCTGAGATGACACTGGCCACTGATGGGTCCCTGCAGAAGGATCCACCAATGGGTCCTTTAAGTTAAGGAGCATGTCCTACTGCAGCCACACAGACCCCTCAACTAATGCTGCACAGGTACCACTCATCCTGGCAGTCCCAAGCTGCTAAGCATGGGACATCAGAAACACTGTCCCTTGGGGTCTCTTCCTTGCCACTGAAGAACTTGGCTTCACCTTGTACTGATGTGTGTGCAGAGAGGATGTCCTGGATGAGTGCTGTCTTGCTGTCAGGATCAGCATGTGAACAACAAGGCTCAAAGTATCTGTTCTTAAAGCACCCATCTTCATGGATTTTAATTTAGTGAACCAAGAAAGATCAGCTCAATTTTGCAAGAAAATGACTGAACCAAAGGTTTCCCTGTGGAAAAAGATTAATTAGGATAAGAAAAAGCACAAACAAGCAGCAATGTCTGGGGAACCATCTCGGGAACTTTAGTGGTTTGCTTTACAAGTCTTTGCAGTGCAATCTGAGACCAAATCTTCCAACCATTTGCTTGATCAGGAGAAATGTGATGCTTCAGTCCTAATATGGACTAAAGCACATTTTTTGAGGGGAGATGACTTTGTAGATACAAGCAAATCCTTTGGCCTACTCACAGTTCTAAGGTCTAAATCCAGTCTTTCCAGTCCCTGAAGAAGCAACCCCAAAAGAAAGCAGTAGTCTGCAGCCTGGGAAGAAATGTGATTTCCAGCCAGTGCCTTGTATAAGCATTAGAAGCAAAGCAAGCCCTAGTCCTTCAGTGCCTCTATGCTGGGTACCACCAGACTTAACAGAGGCACTGGAAAGTCCTGCTTGGCACTCAAAAAGAAATAGGTCTGCCCAGGCTTGGAATAAAGGGTCATAAAATCATCTGTCTCCTCCTCTTCCTCACTTCAAACATAACTGGCCTGTTCGGGGAAAGCTGCACAAGGCAGCAGTTCTCTGGTTCTGTGAGAAGGCACTGCAGCAGCTCTGAACCAGGCAGGTTGTGCACAGCAGCTCCAGCCTTTGGAGATCACCAAGAAAACCGTAGCAGAAAGTTTTGAACACCCATCTGAGCATCTCCTGCCCAGCCATGCTGTGTGCAGGCCTTCTGAGCCACTACTGCTTAGGTTGGGAGCCTAAATTCTAACAGGACTCTTTTTTTTTTCTGCAGCTAAATATTTCACTAATGCACTTTATACATACAGTCATGATGCTGAGTCACTCCAGAGCATCTTCCCTCCAGTTCTCACTCGTTATGTTGCTGTCAAGGAACGTCATCCCTCTGCCCAGACCCTGAGGCTCACTCTGTAGAAATAAAAGCACAGTGTTGTGTGTACTTGAGCTCCTGAGTCCATTAGCTATATTTAGTTCCCATCTACCCAAGGCTTTGCAAGAAAAAGAATGAATGTGCAAACTTAATTGCAAATTACATCCTATAGATTCTGACAGTCGTGTTTTCCCTTGAAATATGCCTCCAGGATGCAGTTGTCTGAGTGTATCCAGCATTTAGTTACTCAAAGTGACTGTACAGCATACTGGAGCCCCCCAAGCAGCCTCAGACACTCCACAGCAAAGCTGCAGTTTCACAGCTGCAAAGCTGGTGCATAGCAATGGTGCTTCCTGAGTGCAGTTGTTTTGTACCAGTTCTTCATCCCAGTGGACTGCTCAATACATTAGTTATGTTAAAAAGCAGCACAGTAGCAGCTCTCAACATACACAAAGAGATGTGGAAGGAGGTGATCATCTGATGGAAGGCAAGCCCTTGCTATTTTGCTCAGTTTTCTGTTTATATTGAATCCTGGCATTCTTTTCTGGCTGTAACATCCCTAAGTGGTATCTTTCCTGGCTAAACATTGGGATTTGTGACTTGACGTCTTTCAACTCCAATCCAGAAGAGTTCAACAAAGAAAAATAAATGTGAAATGATTAAACAGTCAATTCATAAGAGCCCTCTTCTCTTGCTGCATTTGAGAGACACCTGCTTGAGCCACTCAAGGTTTTCTGTATTCAGTTACTCATAACTTGGCCAAAATTAAAACTTCTCAGGTTGGAATTCTCCACATCATTTGTTGGTCTCCAGTAGGAATCAAAGGTCATTTTAGGAAAATCAGTTATTTTCAATGACCAAAAGCACACAATATTAATGAGGAGATTGTTACTGGATGAGAAAAAAGCATAAGGGGCTCATCTGACATTTCCAGGTTGCACCTCTCTGAAGATTAAGGAGGGAGAAGAATTAGGATTTTATGGGGAAACCTTAATTTTAGCATCTCATGTCAATTAGCTGCTTGAGTTTGCAATCCAAGTATCCTTCTAATGTAACAAAGAGAACACAATTACACTAACTACTGTAAGAATGAACAACACTACAGTGGAGTTGGGATCCTGGGAGCTCTCCCACTATATTGCATCAGTAAACAACTCCTGCAGCCTGGGACTCTTCTGAGCTATGTTACAAACCCCACTACTTAATTAAAAAGTATGATTTTTCTGAAAGCATCTGTACACTTCACCAAGGAATAAACACAAATGGAACAGATGGTTTTGCTGTGTAATCGTACAGTGAATATACCAAAGGTAGATTTTCTATGTGATGATCTTCCAAGCTAAGAGACTGCAGCTGGATTCCTTAGCATCACCATCCCTGTACACTCACTGCTTGGTGCTACTGACTGCACACAGCTGTCCAAGGCACTTGCTCTCTCTGCATGCTGCAGTACTGAGCCTCCCTTCTAGAAATCTTGGTGGTGCATTGAGGAATCTGCTGTACTTAAGCTCCTGAAAGACAATAATGCCTCCTCCCAGCTCTTTGATCTGTCCCTGGGGCAGTCAGCTCATGCTTGACACACGGTGCATGTCCATTCCTCCTTTGCAGTCTGCTGACCCTCACAGGAATGGGACAGTAGCAGGGGGTCACAGGAAGGAAGATCCCATGGAAGACAGTTCTTGGGACAGCATCTGCAAATGGAAAAAAGAACAGGGTAGCTCACACAAACAGGGTAGATCCTTTAATGAAGTTTACCTTTGGAAAATGACAAGTCCCTGCATAGAGGAAGCTTGATGTCCTCTGGTGTGGTTTGTCCTTGCCTCTGCCCAGATTTACCCCTTGGCCCTCACATCCACCATGTCCAAATCTGCAGCAGGGATGCAGCAGTTCAATGTAACTCACTCTTACTAGTGGATTTTTTTCTGTCACTCCAACTTGTCCAAAGATTTTCATTGAGCTAAATCAGTATCTAGAGCCCACACACTGAAGCTCTGAATGGAGCAAGACCATTAAACCCATTATTATTGGGTCTCTTGACCTCATGTTCTGCACGTACTGGGGTTTACATTGTCGTAGAGCTGGTTCCTCTTCTGACCTTTCAGATTCCAGCAGGTTGCAACAAGAAGGAAGCAAAGACCATTTGGTCCTATGTTAAAGGAGAAAAGACAGAGAGGGGCTACGGGGCAAAACCCGTTCTATATATAAGGCCTGTGTCGGGTTGTTATGGCAACAGGAATTCCAGCCACCACCGTGGGCTCCTCTGAACGCCTCCTCACCATCCTCTGCAGAGCCCAACTTTGCATCACTCACCAGCCTCCTGCCTAACACTTGGGCTGAAGAAGAGGGGGAATAAAAAGGTGCAACTCATCTTTTCACAGAAAGCTTTTCCTCCAGAAGCAAAAAGCAAGTGAGAAGAACAGCTTAAATAAATATACCTACGGATATCAGCACTGAAAGCCAACCAGATCTTCTCAGCTCATGGAGACCACAGGTGCTGGGAGCCACCAGTATGACAAAACCCACCTGTGTGTCCCCAGGGGGCGTCAGCTGCATGGCTCCTGATGTGGGCTTGCGAGTGTAAGCTAGTGGGATGGCAATGAACCTCTCCTTCCACACTCACTGCTGGTCCTCACCAGCTGAGGCTCACACGGATGCTGCCACCTCCCCAAGCTCAGCTTCTTTTGTCTGAAGAAAGTCTGTGTTTCATCCATGCGTCCAGCTATGTACTTATATGGTTCTCATCTCCACCGTGTCCAAATTTCAAGGGCCCCCAGGACAGTGTTTGCTTTTTCTTTGCAGCTATCATGCTGGAATTCATAAACAAAACAAGCTGTATGTGAGACACGTGAAGCAAACCTTCCCTTCCCTGTTACTGAAGCCTCCACCGGAGTCCTGCATCCAAGTTTGGGCATTGTTCATCAAGAAATACAGGCCCCAGCTGGCAAGAGCCCAGAGGGCAGCAATAGGAGTGACCAGAGATGTCAAAAATAGGCTCTAAGGAGAGACAGAGGGAAACAAGTCAATTAACTAATGAAAACATAAGGCAGAGTAGAGATGGGGTAACAATTTCCCATTCACAAAGGGTCCCTGTCAAATGGAGTGGTGACTTCCTTTCTAAATCTGCTGGGAAAAAAATAATAGGATGGGAGAATTGGGATGGCTGTTGGGAAAAACTTTCAGAGCAGCAGTACAGTGAAGTCCTGAGGTAAGTTGCCCAGGGAGACTGGAGGGTAGAGACATCTCTAAGACTTTCAAGAAAAAGCTGCTTCAATATCTGTTGTGGATGATCTAGACACATGGATCCTGTTTGGTACAGGTGGATGGATTAGGGTACATCTTCATGTCCCTTGCTGCCATACACAACTGGGATTTTTCTATGAGACCCTCACATGTGCAGAACAGCTACACAATGATCTTCCATCTGCCCCAGGAGTCATTTACAATAATCAGAGTCTCCTTGACTGCAGTGAATGGAATTAAGTCTGGTATTTCAGGAGGCATCTAAGGTTTTCAGTGTCACACATCAGTTCCTGGTATTCTAAGCTGCTTCTGCTAAACAGTCTTGTCTGTTCCAGAATTAACATCAGTTCACTGCACCTTACCCAGAGTCAAAATTCCTTTGATTACTAAGAGACTGTGAAAAAGAGGTCAGGAGATTGCACAGAGCACCCCAGTGTGCCTGAGCAGTGTGTGGTGACACAGACACACTGATCCCAGTGGCAAGGCTGCTGAGCAACAGAGCAGCTTGGATCCCAACTCATTTGAATTGCAAATATAAACCACCCCAACGATGGTGAAAATAAGGGGAAAGGGAGAGGTGAAAACTGAAATTCAATCTTTTTAAATCATCACATGACAGTAGTGAGTAACCTCATCTGGAATAACTTTGATAACTTTGCAATCTAGTTCCAAATGGGAAGGAAAAATACATTAAAATTGATGCTTTTGCTTCTACCCATCTCTGTTCTGTTTGTATAAAAATGAGATCCAAATTGCCCTCAACACTCACCCAGAGCTTCTAGGGCTGTAACCTGGCTGCTTTGGGGAAAACAGAGCTGCTGCTGCCATAGTTGTCTCTTCACTCCAGTTTCTTCCCTGGAAAACTATTTGTACAAACTCCTTTACCTTCCACTCTCTGTCAGCTCTGTGCAGAGGCTGCCAGCCACGGATACAGCACAACACCTCTGCTCCAGGCACACAGTCCCCTTGAATACGGTCTCCTAAGTTGCCCAGAAATTTTATTTTCTGGTAAATTCAGTTCTAGGAAAGTAAAACTCAGGAGTTATTGGTAACCAAAACATGCAGAAGCCGTACACCAGCCCAGAATAGCTGTGTTGTCCAGCATCCCCTGGCTACACACACGTAGCAACTTTGCAGCTTGTCCTCTGTGTTTAGCTACATTTTCTAATTCACCTTGAACTACTGCCATGGCTGCAGGATACTTTAGGAGAAATAGGAGAAGCCAAAAAACCGCAGGGCCTACATTACCCTAAAAATAAACAACCCAGAAGAGTCAGAGTTGTTAAAAGGGTGAGTAGGTGAACTGGAACCAACAGAGCCCATCCTGCGCAGAGAGCAAACCACAGATCAGTACCAGAACCATACCAGTCACCAGCAGCCCAGTGCACGCACAGCACCATGTGCTGCAGTGGGCTCTGAAACAGCCTCCTGACAGCAAACCCATGATTGTTGCAAGGTGAGCTGGGGAGGAAGCGCTGCCCAAGCAGCGGCACAGCCACGTATCAGATGGGCCAGCTCTGGGTATTTTTGTTCCTGTTAATAAATAAATAAATCAAATTGTGATGATTAAGTGGAAGAAAAAGAAGGCTGTTATCAATACAGAGTGCCTATGCAGTACATTAAACCCAAGTAATTTAAAGAGCGGATCGTATGGTGTAAATAATTGATTCAATTTTGGTAAGCACAACACCACTTCAGCTGCCCAACTTTTCAAGGAGGGTGTTGCTATTTAATTAAAATGTAGGCCTTTACAGATGCATGTGGGGCTTTAATCACTCATGTTTGAAGTAAGCTGACTTGGTTGTGCATTAAGGAGAATATAATGGCTTCCATCTTTCTATAGATCCTGTCTGGCAAGCTGCCGGGGCCATGAGGGAGCTGAGGAAGTCTGTCTGTGACTAGAGCGTGTTTTGGTCCCCTGTGCAGCACAAAGTCACCTGGGAAGATGCATTTGCTGAGGTCAAACTGAAAAAAAGAACAATGTGCTGGAGAGCCACTGCAGGCAGAATCAATGCCTCGGTGTTTGTTTCAAAGCAGGTTCTTCCTGGCAGTTGGGGATGCTACAAATCTGGATAACAGGAGGGAAGATGATTTCAAAACGTTTAATTGCTTTCCCCCTAATGACACTGCAGGCAACAGCTCTCTCCCTCCTTCCCCAGATCCTTGTCTCAATGGCAGCTTGTTAGCTGGTTTGTGGGGTCTGTATCTGACCTGCGCAAGGGCAGCACAGTGGGAACCTCTGCCCTGGTCTGAGTAGTAACTTCCATGAAACAGATTCCACACCAAAATAAAGCTCTACTGCTCAGGAAGTAAATCAAAAGCACCCAATACTCATTATTTTGAAATAGCTGGGTTTTTACCCTAAGCTGCTGAGTCTTGAGAGTCCAGCACCACGAAACCAGCATTAACCTGCAGGGTCTGCTGCAAGGCATGGAGGCGTGCAGGGACTCTGGGCTGCTCTGCCCCAAGCTGCTTCAACAGCTCACAGTAGCCAGGGACGGCTTCCATGGCATTTATTTACACCAAGTGATCTAAGCCTACCCCAGAGCATATTAATTACAGTATTTAAATGAAAATTAAGAAAGGAATATTTTTAGGTTAAAACAGCCCAGTGCCCATAACTTGCTCTGCAGCCTGTAGGGAGGTGAAGGAGGGGTTTATAGCCAAGATTCTGTGCAACTGGGAGTTGCAAAGGGCAAGTGAGAGAACCCCAGAATTGTTGGGGTCAGAAGGGCCCTCCAGAGCTCACTCAGCCCAATCCCCTGCTAAAGTAAGTTCCCCTTGATCAAGGGCCACAGGAACGTGTCCAGGTGGGTTTGGAAACTTCTGGAGGAGACTCCACACCCTCCCTGGGCAGCCTGGGCCAGTGCTCCGTCACCTGAACAGCATAGAACCTTTCCCTTCTGTTTAAACGGAACTTCTTGTGTTCCAGCTCATATCCATTACCCCCAGTCCTGTTGCTGGATACTACAGGAAAAGTGTTGCCTCATCCTTCTGACACCCACCCTCTAGGTACTTATAAGTGTTGATGAGGTCCCCTCCCAGTCTTCTCTTCTCCATGTGAAACAGCCCCAGGTCTTGCAGACTTTCCTCATAAGATGCACCAGTCCTTTGATCATCTTTGTAGCCCTGCACTGGACTCCAGCAGTTACATGTCTCTCTTGAGCTGGGGAGCCCAGAACTGGACACAATACTTTATTATCAACCAGCACTCCCAGGTCTCTCTGCAGAGCTGCTCTTCAGCAGGTCACCCCCAGCCTGTCCTGGTGCATGGAGTTGTTCCTCCTCAGGTGCAGGAGCCTCATGAGGTTCCTCTGCCCAGCTCTCAGCCTACCCAGATCTTGCTGATCTCACAGTCTCTGGTGAATCAGTGATGAGTGACACTCCCACCCTACCGGAGTGGAGCTTTGGGAGTCCACTGAACAAGCAACAACATTCACATTTTTAACCCAACTCTAGTCAAACATTTCAGCAGATTGTCTTTTCCCTGACACATTCAGCAATATTTTGTCATCATAAATGTACTCTGGTTTATATTAACTAAAGCTCTCTCTCTCATTCAATATCCAGTTTGAAAAATGTTGGCAATGGGCATTAATTCAAAGTAGATTTATACCCACAGACTGTGCTAGAACACTGGGGTGAGTTTCCCACAACATGAACCTAAGTTTACCAAATAAGAACATGAAAAACCCAAAGAACCAATTCCCATCATTCAGCTTACACAAGACAGATAGACAAGGGCAGTGGGAATCCACCAACATAAACCACTGTCAGACTTTGTGATATTCATGTATACTTAAGAAAAAAAAACATGAACTGCAGTGTCTCAAGAGGAGACAGGACTTGAAAGGAGTCCAGCATGGGGGTTGAAAATTGACCACATCCTAAATTGCATCTGGTAGGAGTTCCCAGAGCCAGGGTGGGAGATGCTTCCAGAGGAGCAGCCACGAGCTTACAGGGTTTGGGAGGAGAGTTGTGCACGTTAAACCTTCAAAATACTTTGTTTTTCCAAGAAACACTTTTTTTCCCCTGCAGACTTTCAACAGGAGAAATAATCCTCTCAAGACATTCATGGGATGTGAAAAGCACATGCCTCCTCTTCCAAATATCTTCCCAAATTGTCCCAACCCATATCCCAAGCTCCTCCTGTGCAGACAGACTGACCCCCACAAACCCACTCACACTGTCCACAGAAACCCTACAGCCCATGAGGGCTCAACTCCCCCTCTCTCCCTACAAAAGCCAAGCAGCTTACCCAAACAATGCACCTGAGCATGGGCAGCTTTGTCTTCCTTCCAGGCTTGGCCAGATCTCTGCTGAGGGGTGAGGGCCCCATTTCCCCAGGCACCCAGGGGGAAATCTGCATCCTCTAAGTCAGAGGAAGGAGCACTCCCATAACAGAGGAAGGGACCCACAGGCAGGTGGCTGCAGAAGGCTGATGTGATAAGCAGAGTCTTGTGCAGCCCCACTGAGCCCCAGGGAGACAGAAGAGATGCTGAGGGAGATGCCTTACTGCAAAAGCAGCCCTGAGAGCACCTGTGTTTTTCAGCCCATCCCTGAGAAGGAGCAGCAGCTTCACCTCCCTGTGTCCATCTCCTGGCATGAGGAAGAGCTTGCAGCTCTCTCTTTCAGAAGGCTGACAGTGTTAGAATACATTTATCTGATGTTTCTATAAAGTGATAAATTTAATGACAATCAGGCTGTAGTTTGGGCCAAAACAGGGAAGGAGGTAAAGGGGAGATGAGACATTTCCAAGCTTTAAAAAAATATATTCTGGGGTGTTTTTTTTTAATTAAACTAAACCTTTGACACTGTTTAAAAGAACAAAAATGTTGTGTTGATAAATATTAATAGAGAAAAGGATTAAACAGAAGGGTAAAACAGCAGGAACATGAAAGTTTATATCTGAGTTTGAGGACAAACGTTCCTCCTCAGCTCCAAACTTTGCCCTGTTTTGGTCAAGGGACAAGAAAATTCACAGCAGGGTCAGTTCTCCTCAGCAAAGGGGCAGTGGAAAGAGACATTCTCCTTGGGCATTCCCAGGGCTAGGGCTGGCCATGAGAAAGCAATTTAGCAACTGAAACGTTATTATGGTGATTTCTTCTTGGTCATGAGTGACAGCTGTGAGAGCAGGGATAGCTCACCCAGAGAAATCGGGAAAGTATCACAAGGACATCCAGGAGCATCTTCAAAGTCAGCCTTTATCTCATGCCAAGGGAGCAAACGCCAGCAGCTGCTCACCCACGGTGGCTCAGCTTCCTCCAGCACTTTGAGACCAGCACTGAGCTTTCACCCTGCACTTTGAAACATCCTTGAAAACCTGGGATTTCTGCCCCTCTTGCAGGAACTGGATGCAGCTTTTCCCCGAGGTGTGGGTTGTTTTTTTGTCCCACTCACATCATTGCCCCAAGCAGCAGATGTTGGGCTGAAAACTTGCTCCTGGGAACGGAAAGATACCCCACGATGCGTTTCTTTCCCCAACCCCATCCACCCCCTCGCACCCCTAAAGGCTTTTCTCCACTCTGTGTCTCTGCTTATCTTCTTTTCAGCTCCTTCTATCCCACCACTCCGCGAGGAGAGGGGGCGAGAGGGGAAGAAGACGATGGAGCGGGCACGGGAGGGTCAGGGGTGTCCCCCGCCCCGCCGCCGCCAGGGGGGGCTTTAGGACCGCGCGCCGCCGCCCGCCCCTCACCGTGCCGCGGGCCCCGCTCCCGCTCACGGGCTTTTCTCTCCCGAGTCTCTGTCCCTCCTCTTCCCCGCCGCTTCGTCTCGGCGGTTCCCGGCACTGCGAACGGCTCTGTCCGCCCCGCTGTTGGCAGCGTCTCTGCGCACCCCCGGCTGCAGCCAGCCCGCTGCCCTCAGCCCCACCAGCCGCCTGCCTCAGGCGCAGCCCTGCCCCGTGCCCCCTCTCATCCCCCAGCAGGATGGCACCCGTGGGCGTAGCTCCTCGCCAAGGAGGGAACGCTAATTGCTCTTCCCGGCACGGAGCAGTTTGGGTTGCCCCTAAGCACCTGCAGCCTGTTGCAATGAGGACTGCAGCTGGGTGAGGGGCTGAAGGGGCTGTGCTCCCCCTGCACCCCACGGGCTGGTTTGAGGCTGAGCTGCATTTCTGAAGCTCTTTGTTTTTACCTTCTCTCAGGGTACCGGGTCATCTGGCTAGCAGAGGTTTGGCCAGGAGTGCAGCAGATCCAGCCACGCAGGGCATGCCCCATGGCTGGGGTGCAGCCTCCATCTGCAGAGCTTGTGGTCACTGTCTTTGGTAACAAACACCTTTGGCAGTGAAGCAGAGAGCACAGCTTGGCGGGACCTTACCCAGGTAAAAAGCTAATGTGTCCAGATAACCGCCTGCTCCACCCAGGCAAAGAGCCCCAAGCGCTACCTGTGCCTGGTGCCAGATAGAATTACTGGCCACTGAGCTGCTGTAAACCCCAGACCTGGCCCCTTCGATCTCCCTCTGTGTGAGACCCAATGAAATGAGCTCTGTGAAGGATCCCCTGCTCTGTCTCCTCTGCCCTGAGCTGGCTGCAGGGGGCTGAGGCCTCTCCAGGCCCTTCAGTCACCTGTGAAAAGTTTCCAGCCACAAAAGTAGCTCTGAATTATGAATGAATTTGCTTTGTCAAATGAAGATCTCAGCTCAGGCTGAGGGATTAGGTCTCAGCCGTGTGCTGGAGACAGATCCTGACAACAAAGCCCCCAGCACACCTGTACCCTGTGATGGATCCCAGGGCATCACCTCAGTAACACAATCAGCTGCTTTCATGCAATCAGAGGGGGAGTAGGACCCATCCCAGGTCCCCAGCCTGTCCCACAGAGGCAAATGCAAATCACAGCAGGGCTGAGATGTGGCTGCAGGGACTGTGATGAGGCCACTGGTTTTACTCTGATGCTCCCAGGGAGGCACTGCTGATCCCCAACACCTCCTGGGGCAGAGAAGGGAAGGGAGGACCTGCCTGGTCCCACTGGCTTGGCCACTGTGGCTCATGTTGGCCTTGGAGCACAGCACTTCTGCAAAGTGTTTTATGTTCAGTTTTATGGCTGAAGAACCCACTGTTGGCTGGGAACCCACTGCACAAGTGAGCAAGTGGCCCCAGTGATGCAGGTGCTTGTGCAAGAGAGTCCTGAACATGGATGGTATCACTTCTGTGGCCTTCAGAAACTGCCTTTCTGCTCGCTGCCCCTGCAGCTCCAGACAGCCTTCAGGAGCTGATTTCTCAACCAGATGTCCAGGCACCCCAGAGTTTGCCCCAGCTGAACAGCTCTGCCTGTTTGGCCCAGTCACCCAGCCACCCGTCCCACACCCCAACAGCATCTGAGGGGTGGCATCTGCTGTGTCAATGGGGCAAAGGACCAAGTCCCCAGGGGATTGTTTGTTCTTGCTTCACCCAGGTGATACCAGTTATTGGTTTTTTTTTTTTTCTTCTTTTTGCTGTTTTCTTACCCAAAAGCAATTTGTCAGGCACACAGTGGTACTGGACAGCCTGGGAACCATGACATGGACGGTGCCTGTGCCTCAGAGGGTAATGCCTGGGGTCAGAGGCCCTCGTCTCTCTCAAGGGAGTAGAGGAAGGAGTTGGCACAGCCCTGGGGATGCCCAAAATCCCCAGAGGGACGTCACCAGGGCTCCTTGCCCTGGTGGATGCTGCTGGGGGATCAGCAGGGCACTGTGTGGGCACAGGCAGGGTGGCCAGTTGGCAAAGGGGCACCCAGAGCAGTGGGAGCCAAGATGCTGAGGGCAGGCAGCAAGCACAGCAGACGTGGCCATCAGCAGGGCTGGGCCATCACGAGGGAGGAGCAGGGGCTGCTGGCAGCCCTTGGCTGTGTACCTAGGAGAGTCTTTCAGAGGAAAGGGCTTTTTTTTTGTGAAGTCCTCCCCAGCAGCCTGAGAGCTGCAGTCAAATCCTCCATGACCCTGCTGCTCCTGCTCACTTCTCTAGCCCCTTGACTACCAAGAGCTCTTCTTAAGTAACAGTCAATATTGTCACACTGCTTGCCAAAGGAAAGAATAAATACCTGGGGACACTTTGTTCTTCCCATGGGGAACATGGCTAAAGTGGCAAAGCCAGAGGGCCAGCAGGACACCCCAGCTGTGCCTGGAGGGGGGAAGCACCTTTCCAGCTGAGACCAACCCAAGAGCCAGGCACGTAGGCACAAAGCTCGGGGTGTCTGATGACTCATGGCAGGGCACTGCCTCTCAACCCACCTGCTCCAGGCAGGGAATTAGAAACCTGAAAGGGAAATTGCTGCAACCAGAAACTTTTAACCCCAAACCAGCTACCTAGCGTTGGAGGAGCCTCTGAAACCGTGCTGAGGTTTCACCAGGGATATCACCTCACACACCATCCCAGCTGGCACCAGAGGCACTGGCTGCTGGACATGTAGCCTGGCCCTGTCCTGCCTGGACAGATGCTGTGGGCACTCATCAGTCCTGTTCATGTGCAGCTGGAGTTGCTCATCTGTGCCTGACAAAGGGGCCACACTGCACCATCTGGTCCCCATAGTGAGACATTTCTGGCAGGAAAAGGTTATGCTGCACAAAACTTTGGGGGGAAAAAAAAAGTCACTGTGGTTTTTGTGGTATTTCTCAGATGTTCAGAAAAGGCCTGATTTCTACAGCAGGTGCTCTGAAGGGAAATGAGTAGATGCAAAGCATTATTCGCCTTGCACTTCCACTGCATGGGTCACCACAGTGAGGGACCAGTGCCTCTGCCTCTCCCCAGCCCACCTCAGTGCCCCTGCTCACACATCAATGGGCTTGGGAGTGCTGTAAAAATACACATGAACAGAATAGGAAACCCCTGGCCCAAGTTCTAGCGTTATTGGTTTCCAGTTCCATTCTGCCAGTTCTTGAGCAGGGTGTTCCCCTGGACAGTGGCTGGGGGCTGCTCCAGGCAGGCAGGGATGCCCCAGCATGTGTCTGCCCAGGCCATCCCAGGCAAGTTTATCGTGCCACATGGATGCAGGGGAGAAAGAAGTGGGAGCAAACACCCTGCTTGGGTGATTTGGGTTTATTTTAATGAGGTCTGCAGAAAAGCTTGAGGAGTTTGCAGTGCAGAAAGCTGAGCTGTTCTGCAGCCCGAGCCCGGAGTGTGCTCCCACACAGCGTGGGCTGCTGCAGAGGAAAGCCCCGCTCTGCAGTGGCTGCACCAGAGCTGTGCTGCCCTGCCTGTCCCTCTGTCCTACTCATCCCTCTGCCCCTTGCAGGGCTCCTCTCTGGCACCCTCCCAGCACAGCCCATGCAAAACGGGGATCTGCTCCCAGCTCTTTGGTTGCAGCTGGCCTTGAGGAGGGTGTCTCACACACACACCCCACAGCACGTGCTGGAAGCTTCTCTGTCCTTTTTTTCCCATTCAGAGGGCACTCTGAACTACCCCATGTGCATCCATCTCCTCCAGCCCTGCAGGGGTGGACTCCCACAGCGGGGGCACCCACAGGAACGTTGGCAAGGGATTCTCCAAGCAGAGAGTGGAGCCAGGAGCAAGATAGGCTGCCACACTGCTCCTGCGAGCTCCAGGGGGCAGTGCCAGCACCAAGGGGCAGTGCCGGCACAGGGGGGCAGTATCAGTGCCCAGGGGCAGTGCCGGTGCAGAGGGGCAGTGCTGGTACTAAGAGGCAGTGCCAGGGCGGCGGCAGTGGCAGGAGGGAGCCTGGCACCGCGCAGGCTCCAGCCAAGCGCTGGGGGTGGGAGGAAGCTTCCCAGAAGAAGGAGAGCTAAATAAAGGCAAGGCCTGGAACAAGCCAGGGCTGCCAGCTATTTATTCTAGCATGCCTGCACGCTGCGGAGCAGCAGCAAAGATATTTTAAAGCTGCTTCAAGGAAGCTTGTCTGGCTGCCTGGGTTTTGTTGATCAAAAAGCTAAATTGCCAACCCTCCCAAACTCACATCTTTGAGCCCTGCACCACCTTCAGACAAATGTCTTCCACAACCCACCTCCCCAGCAGCAGCTGGCCCCTCCACTGGTACTACACTGAAGCAGGCACTTGGAAAAAAAGGCTTTAGAATAATCAGATTAGTAAAGCTTGGGGAGCATCCCCCATCCTGCACTCAACTTACTTCTGGCCAGCCCCAGTGAGAACTTTGTCATCAGCTTTTAGCATCCAGAGCACATGCTGCTCCACTCATAAGCACTGTTCAAAAAAGCAACCACTGCAATCTTTGTTCTGGAATATGTATTTTTTACTGAAAAAATCATTCATAAATTAACAAATACAAAAATGTACAAACACATGGGTAAATAAATGTAATGACACAAAGGATTGCTTTGCTGAGAAGTGTGTGTGTGTTTTAAAACACTAGTCTTCAGTGCAAAAACGTCCCCCTGGCACCTCTTAAAAACATAACAGTAAGCTCAAAAGCCATGATGATGGAAAGCTACTTGTAGAGTTTAAAGCCACTTCTGATGGTGAGCAACCCGAAAGGCACGGCTGTTGCTCAGACAGTACCTTCCTGCGAGAAGCAGAGCTTTACGGAGAACCGACCGGCGATAACCAGCTTTTGCAAATAAAACCCAGATGGGCCCTTTTAAAACAAGGAATCAGCACAGACCAGGGCCCGCCCTCCAGCAGGCTGGTCGGTGGTGTTGACGTGAGAGGGGCAAACGAGTGGCCTTGTTGAGTTTCAGCTGCCAGAATATGTACAAAGTTCTCCTTACCACGAGAATTGTTACACCATAACAGCACATGCGCTTGACGGTATGTTTTTAACAGTTACATTTACTATACAGTATTTGACATAGCTGATAAGATTAACAGTGCACATTTTCAGATATTCCACATCTTAAAAAAAACACAACAAAAAGGAGAAGAGAAAAAAACCACAACAAACCCAAAATTCAAACATGATTAGAACAAAAAGAACTCTGAAGGATGCTGCTGGAGGCGGGGTGTGGACCCTTTAGTGCCAACTGTAGAGTGCATTTCTGAGCAGAGGTAACGGCTTTTTGTTCAGGACGAGGTGCGGTGGGTGTCAGGTACACATCGAGGGCTGAGGATCCCGACTAAAGTAGTTTAACACCTACTCACACACACACACACATGCATGACTCCCGGGGTAGTGAACTTGGGACTAGTTGAAATACATTCGTTGTTTGAAGCACCATTGAACAAAGACAGATTTCTAGCAAGGTCTCAAGATGAAAGAAGAGAAAGGGGGGAGGGCAACGCGGGTTCAGCATCTGAAAAGGGTCCACGGGAATTAAGAGATGGAGATTCAGAAGCAAGTCTTTATTGCTATATGTACCATAAAAAGCAAATCCTCACCTCTGCCTATAAATAACCAGGTTGAATCCCCTCAGGAAGCAAGTTGAAAGCAACGGGTAAGTTCAAAGGTTTCAAACCTAAGTTACCAACTTATCGGTGCTTTTTCAAGGGCGGGCGGGTTGCCCTCTCATACTGCCCGATAAGCTCTGCACAGGAACTCGTGTTTCCTAAACTAATGTTTTCTGGGTAAGGGTTAGGAATGCCCTGGGCAGTCACACCCACCACAGATGCGTATGGGGATCATACGTCCACGGAACCGAGAAAACAAATGTAAACCATGAGAAGGGAAGGGAACCGAAGGCAAACAATGCAGTAAAAAGAAAGTTAAAGTCCTTGGGAGGTTAAATACCTACCACTGTTGTGTATAAATACAAATTCAAAAGCAACTCCCAATGTATTTGCTTTTAAGTCAGAGAGGTCCAGTAAGAGTGACCGTGTCGGTGCTGGATTGAGCAGCAGTGGGGAGCAGAGCCCGAGGCCCAGGCTGCCCACAGTGGCTGTGGAGAAGGGGGATGGAAGATGGGAGAAGGGAGGGAGGGGGCACTCCAGTTTGGATGGGGTGTCGGACCAAGATCTCTGGCTCCTGGTCCTCAAGTTTTTATGAGTTTGATTCATGTGTCCTTCATTTCTCTTTCACTAACCTGCGACAACCTGCCCCTGGCTGCGCCTGTGCAGGTGCTGATAGTGATAACTGAGTTCATCAACTGCCTCCAACAGCACTCCAGTGTGCTGCTAGATGAACACAACACATACCAGCCAAACCAACCTCTCACATCGTATCATCAGGCCACAGGAGCGGCACATGGGCACTGCCGGCCCCAAGGCAAGCTCAATGCGCTGCAGCCAGCTGCCCCATCCCAACGATGGCACCTGGGCAAAAGCAGGCAGCCTGGGGGCTATGAGTGTGGCTACAAGCTCTGGAGCAACCTGCCATGCTCACATTTGCCATCAGTGGGATGGAGAGCAACAAGCAAAGGATTTTATTGCCCATGGCTTTTGGAATCATTTGTGTATCACATTGCAAAACGGATAGAAAGAGGAGTTTTTTTCATCGATATTCCCATTTCCTTGGAGAAAGACACCCCCAAGGTTTCTGGAATGAGCAATGGGCACAGCTGTGTTTCTCATCTGCTGCACCGCTAAGTTTAGGGACCTGTCCCACAAACCTTTCTGCATATGCACAGCTCAAGTCATGCAGCCAGTCTCAATGGCTTAAAAGGGAACAGCTTGCACGAGGACAGTGATGCACACGCAAGTGTTTACAGAACTCAGGACTAAAACAAGTGACCATGTGTAAACCTCTGCCTTGGGTTTGCCTGGATATGAGCCGTAAGAGAGAAACAAAAAGGGGCAATTTACACAGCATATTTACACTTACACTTCTTTAAGAAGCGACTCTGTTGTATATACTTCAAGCAGGTCATTTAAAAAACTGCACAGACGTAGAAGAAGGGTTTCAGAAGTTGTTTGATCTCCCACCAGGGCAGCGGCCGACCGAGTCACTCCCGACGTTGACCGTCGAGAAGACAGAGTCACTCAACTGAGCCGCTTCCCGCAGGAGAAAGCGTGTCTGAGGTGAGTCCCAGTGCTGGAGATTGCTGGAAGAGGAATGTGGAGACGAGAGCAGCAGGTCAAACCGTTGTCCTGAAACCCAGAAAGCAAGTGGCAGGAAAAAAAAAAAAGGACAGAGACTGCTGAGCTCGCTGCACGAGTATCGGGCTGGATTGGTACAGCTGGGGCAATTTGTGCGTGCACTTTCAGCCTTATTCTCCAAAATACTGTGATCCTTCATCAGACAAAGTGTTGCTTGTCCTCGATAACCCTTGGAAAAGAAAGTCTAGCGTGGTGCTTTCTTGGTGAAGGGCAGAGCAAAGTTATTTTCTCCTCTTAATATTCGGTCACCAGAGCCAGCTCCGGTGTCAGGTTAACAGTGATGTTCTTATACAAGGCGTCATACGTGACGTTTGGAAAGTAGTTCAAGTTATTGAGGCCATCCAGGGCTTGCCTTTCTTTTGACTTCCTCAGCAAAGCGTACCTGTGAAACGAGAACCAGAGGCCAGAGTCACTTCCCTGTATCTCACACAGCCCTGCAAAGCCCTCCCAAAGCTACTACAACACCCTGAAGACAGCCAGTCCCAGCAGCAGCTATGAAATGCCGCATTTCTGAGCCCTCAATGGAGACAGCCATCACATTTTATACCTTGGTAAACATCCTGAACTCTAGAGCACTACAGTCCAAAACTTGATGAAAAGCAAAATGCTCTCTGTGCCACCAGCAAGCACTCAGCTGTCAAAATAACCTGCAACTCCTGCCCAAAGCCTGCTGGTCTCATAACCAGGGGGGAGCCCGCACCAGCCAAAACATCCCAGAAGAAAGCAGCTGATGGGAGATGTGGTCCTTCCCACTTTTAAGAAACTGGACCACAAACAAGAGCAGAGCATTATTCTGAGGGATGGAGGATGAGGAAGTAAAACTAAAAGAATGATGGTTTGGGGAAGGAAACTGCAGCTGGTGCATGAGAACAGCCTCAGACAAGTTTAGGGGTGGCACGAGGAGGTGTAAGTGCTAAGGGTGGGAAGGAAAGAACTAAATTAAGCAGAAACATCTCAACAGGACAAGACACTGACTGTCTGAGCTGCAGTGCTGGGGGTCTGGCAGCACCAGGGCAAGTGGGACCTGGGCTGAGACCTGCGGACAGACAAAGCACCAGAGAAGGGATGTGTCGGGAGGAAGATGTTGAGTGAGCACAAAGAGGGAAGTGCCAAAGCTGGCTTCAGAGAGCATCACGACACGGGCAGGACACAAAGTCTTCACAAACTCTTTCCTTCTCCTGCTCAGGTGGGAGAATCATAGCATTGTTTTGGTTGGAAAAGAACTGTAAGATCATCAAGTCCAACCCCTCCCCTCACCGTGCCCAGCCCACCACTACCCCATGGCCCTCAGCTCCATGGCTTTGCAATAGCTCCAGGGCTGGGGACTCCCCCAGCTATCTGGGCAGCCTGGCACAGGGGCTGACATCTCTCTCAGGGAAAAAGTTCTTCCTCATCTCCAATCTAAACCTCCCCTGGGGCAACTTGAGGCCGTTTCCTCTTGTCCTTTCACTTCTTACTTGGGAGACCGACCCCCATCTCACTACAACCTCCTTTCGGGTAGTTCTAGAGAATGATTGCGTGTCCCCTCAGCCTCTTCTCCAGACAAAACCAGTTCCTCAGCAGTTCCTCATCAGATTTGTGCTCCAGACCCTTCCACTGCTCCAGTACCCATCTCTGGACACGCTCCAGCCTCTCAATGTCCTTCTTTTAGTGAGGGGTCCAAAGAGCTCTTAGGGCAAGAGCTCAGTCCCACTTGACGGGGTTTAAACTCATCCAGCATCCGAACACCTTGCAGATGCCCACTCCCCATCCTCAGCAGAATGGGAGACAGAATCAGAAAAAAGCCCCAAAACTCAGGGGTTGAGATAAGAACAGTGCAATAACTAAAACAAACAAACAAACAAAATGCTAGTGATGAAAAGGAATATAAGAAAGAGGGAAACAAATCCCAAGAAGGACAAGTGATGCCCAAGGCAATTGCTCCCCCGTTGCTGACTGATGACCCCAGCAGCGATCTGCTTCCCCCCAGTTTCTGTACTGGGCATGACATCCTATGGTATAGAATAGCTCTGTGGCTAGTTGGGGTCAGCTGTCCTGGCCCTGCTCCCTCCCAGCTGCTTCTGCACCTCCTCACTGGCAGAGCACAGGAAACTGAAGTGTCCCTCACTTTGTGTAAGCACTAGTTACTCTCACACTAAATCCAAAACACAGCCCTGTACCAGTGACAGGGGAGAAAAATCAACTCTGTTCCACGTGAAACCTGCTGCCAGGCTTCCACGCTTCAAGGCTTTCACTAAATATGGCTTTTTCACTCAAAACCAACTTCTCTTTTTCAAGAGTGAAATGAGAGAAGCATCACTTACTGGCTGCATTCTACCCAACATAGAAATGAAAACTAGGGCTGAAGCTGCCATAACCTCAAATGGAAACTCCCCCCAAGAATGTGTCTCCTGTAACAGAAGACCAGCAGATAGCTCAAATGATATCTGCAACATAAACCCTCCTCAATGCCTCTTCTGCCAGCAGTGGCCAGGAGCCCCTCTGCAGAACAGAGGGTGCACTGTCCAGCAGCTCATCAGCTAGAAATATTAATTCCTGAAGTTGTTTGTGGACAAGATATTTTTCTGGTTTTCTGTGGCAGTTTTCAGAAACCCCAGGGTGCTGCTACTGGGCTCTGCTGGTGTTCTCAGGGACATCTGATGCTTCAGCAGCCCCTGCTCTGTCTTCTGCAGGCTAAGCAATGCCTTCTCCAACAATTAGACCAAGCTCTTCTAGAAACATAGAAGCTTCTCAGACATCTTGGCATTAGCCATCCCTTTAGAAACATCCTTCTGAGATATAGGACAGGTTCTCAGACTGTTGTGCTGACAAACTCCTTTTGGATGGCAACCAAGCAGTTCCAGCCACAAAGAAAGATACCTCATGGTAGGGATGTGGGGAATAATATGTAGGGATAGAGGAATCTGGGCAGAGCTCTGCCTCCTCCACACAGTTTCCTTCGCATGAGTTTAGGCTGTTATTGCCCTTGAACAGCTGCAGAGAGCCTTGTACATGGTACAGACTTGTTGTGAAGGGCTTTGGGACCCTTAGAAAACGAATAATCTACTTGCCTTCCTAGGAACTGCACTTCTCCCCGATGGTGGTGGGGAATCGATTTATATTTCCCTGTGTCTCCTTCTGGTCGAGTCACTGAGTAGCCTGCATACTGCACTCTGCAAGAGAAAGGGAAGAAATACAATAAACAACAAAAATCCAGGGTTACACTGGCTGTGCCATTGGCCCTGCCCAGGGCTGTGGTAGCTGTGCATGGGGCTCCAGCAGCAGCTCTGCCTTTCCCTCAGCAGATAAGCTATGCAAACCTCCCCACTCCAGCCTGGGCTCCAGGCAAGTCACACAGCACTCAGCATTTCAAGACTTCAGCCAAGATCAGTTTGAGCCGAACAGCCTTGCACACAGAGCCAATAATTTCCCAAGCAGCACTCCTCTGTTTGCTTCCCATCTCATACCTGTTCCAGAGGTCATCGTCCTCGCCACCCCAGCCCCAGAAGGCATTAGGGAAACCGTTGATCTTCTGAAATTGCTCAACAGTCAGGCCACTCACCCCACCAAAGAACTCGTTGTAAGGAAGCCTAAGCAGGAGAGAAAAGGTTAGGGCAGAAGCCATCAGCACTGCAGCAGGAAAAGCCTGAGCTTTGAGAATGCTCCCTGCTATTCCCTGTCCAAGCCCAAGAAGCAAATCCTCTGCCTTAAAAAAAATAAATCTTACACTGTCTCCTGAGCTATAATGGCAGTAAGGGAAGAAGAACAGTACTTACAGATACATGTACTTATCCAGCTTGGCTGCAAAGTGCCTTGGCATCTGTCCACACCCATAATAGTTACGGTCGTTTTCTGGTATGTGGTCCACATCGTGAAAGATGAGACAGTCCCAGTCCAAGTCCTTCATTGCTTCCCGAAAGCCAACATTGAAGAGCATGGCACGGTTAAAGGGTTGGTTTCCAGCCTAGGAGGAAGAAAAGGTCCTTTTCAAGGGGAGCCTCATGCAGCTCGTGCTCCACACGTGCCTTCTGTCTCGTCTAGAAAGTGACGGAGGGCAGAACACTCCCACACCAGTGCCACAGAGGGAAAGGGTGAATTGGGACAGACAGGCTAGTATGACCAAGCAAGACTTCAGTATTCCATTTACTGTGCAGGAGCAGAAATCAAGATGTCATTCAGTCACTTAAAAAAAATAAAACCTACCTAATTTTGAACAATCTTTTTAAGAGATGTAAGCGTGGAGGTGAATTTACCAACTGGATGAAGCCAGGCAGCTGAAGTGAGTGATAGGTTCATGTAGACATCACATGACAAATCTTATGTTCTACATTCATGAAAGTCTTCTAGATATTGCCCAAATAAGAAAATGCATAGCTCTGGTCATGCCATTTCTCTGCCCAGAGGATACTTCCCAGAATCACTACAGAGATGTACAACTGCAGCTTTACTTAAACTGCAAATACCTGTTTCAAAGGTGCCTTTTTAAGAAAACAAACAAACAAATCAACCCAACACACACCTGAATTTCTACTTTAGTTTTCAGATTAAACCAGTAATTTGGGGGCACACCTCTTAGCTGTGCCATTTTAGGTAGAATGGGAAAACTTACACATTGCAACATGAATCCTAAACCTGCCACAGGTTAGTTAACTGATGTCATCTGGCAGGCAAACTCCTTGGGACACAGCACAGAGCTCTGTTTGCAGCCCTGGCACATATTTCCAGCCTGGCACCTCTGTGTCCCACGGCTGCTGTCCTGACCTCCCCAGGGTTCACTCACTTGCTCCACAACGTAGAAGGCGAACTGTAACCGTTGCCGCTGCAGCATGGGAATAAGGTGTCTGAAGAGGACGGGAAGATGCTCGTATCGATTGCGGAACGGGATGAGGATCGCCACCTGACAGGGAGAGGACACAGCTCAGTCAGAGCACTGCACCAGGGGCTCCTGTGCCCACTGACCCCAGGCTGGGGAGCACACCTGCCTTCTGTTACAGGAGGAGTAGCAGCACTAAACATGGTGTCTCAGCTCTCCCACGTAGGGCTGAGTAGCCTGAAACCCTTCCAGTCCTTCCCAGCAGGCATTTCCTATTAACTTTCTGAGGAATTGTTGCTTTGGGGAAATTCAACATAACCATGAATGGGAGGAAGACCTGCAGCCTCCCCCCACACTGGCTAGCCCTTGCTATCCCCCTAGTGCCAAGCTACCCCTCCAGCCCTACCTCAGGCAGAGTAGGGGAGGCTCAGAAGTGGGGAAGCAGGCAAGTGACCTCGCTGTCTGATTCCTTAGCCCTCCGTGCAGAAACTCAAAGCTGACTCATGCATCAGTAAAGCAGCCCTTTTGCTCAGCAATTCCCCCTCAGACACTGCGACCACAAACTTCAGAGATCCTTATACTCCTTTCTCTGGGGCTACAGCACATCTGAGACATTTCTGTGAATGCCTTCTCACCACCTGCCCTGCGTCATGTGCTCAGTGGGCACATGAGGCTGCCCAGCTTCCCTGGTACCTTCCAGCGAGGCAGGCAGTCGCTCGGCTTCCAGTGGCCTCCCAGCTTGATGGAAGGGTCTTTTGAGAAGAACTGGTGGATATCTTCCATCGTGATCTCACTCATATTTACATCGATGGGGCCCTCTGCAGCGACAGTGGGGAAAGGCAGAGGAGAGGGTCAGGATCCCCCATGTTCTGGGGCAGCTCACTGCCTGCTTGGGACAGTGCTCTGCTTCAACCCTGCCCCATACCCCCAGCACTGAATGCAGGCAGCCTCTTTTCCCCCAAGCAGCAACAAAAATGAAAAACAAATGCTGCTGGCATGACTGGTAACACTTCCATCTCTTCAGCAGCCGGGCATATACCTTTGCGGCAATGCTGGAGGCAGCTTTCCGTCAGACATCCACACCAGCCAGGGCACCCTCTCACTCCTCCATCCAGGTTTCCAGCAGACACAAAACCCCACACCTCAACAGAGCACAGTTTCTTCCTTTTAGGAAACATTTATTCTTTCAAAGCCCCATTTTTCCACTGCAAAATCACTTTGGTGGAAGCATTTCTCCCATCTGAGGCTCCCTTTGGGGGGTCCTGCCTGTCTCCCCAGCTGTACCCAGCATGGCTCAGGGCTGGGACTGGCAGCACTGCCAAGGGGCAAACTCCACCACCACTGCCCCCAAAAAATCAATTTCCCAGGAGAAGCACAACACTCCTCTTCATCTGCAGGGGTTTGGCAAGGAAAGGTGCAACATCAGCAAGCCAAGAAACACTGTGATGTACCCTCCAAAGCTACAGGGAGCAGGAGAGGGGCACAGGACTGTCAGGATGCTACTCACTCATAGAAGGGAGCCTCTCAGGACAGGTGTGGTTGGGGAAGTAGGTAAAGTCTTCAGGAAGAAAAGTAGTGGCTTGCAGAAAGGTGTCATTGTGGCTCAGATCAAGAGGATAATCTGGGAATGGAAAGAAAAAAAAAACCAAAAAAGTTCACATTTGAGCTGCAGATCTTTGATTTCCAGACATCTCCCCATGCCACTGTGAGTAGACTCCAAAGCTCCCCACAGCGGAGAACGTCCCCAATGGCATGAGGATGTCTTCATTTGGCATGAGCTCTGGGCTTGCAACCCAGCTGGGCCATCCTGGGGTAGGTGGCTGCAGAAGCTGTGTCTGCCTTAGACACCACCACAGTAAAGAGCGTTGGCATTTTCTGGTCAAAGGAATAATTCTGAGCATCACTTTAGGATCATAAACAGCTCAAAGCAGTGGAGAACATGGTGCTTGGAAGGAAAAGCTCCTTAGCACCTTGTCCCCAAAGGACCACAGTAGCACAGTGAAAGGGGATAAGGTCTACAAGCAGACCCTTTCCTAACGGATTCAGAGTGAGAAGCCCCCAGGCAGGTCTCAATGCCAGGAAGGATTGCCAGTGCAGCAGCTCATGCAAAGAAATCCTGCCTCACATCCTCCTCAAAGGATCAATAAAAACTACCACCTTACATGCAGCCTTTACTCTGGTTTGCACTGTGCAAGAGCAGAGGAGTTGCCATGCCCCAGCAGTTATGCTACTCAGCAAGACACATTTCTCCAGCGTCCCCATTCCCTGCACCCTTTTAACTCCTAGGCAAAATGTCTCATCTGTTACACCCACAGATGTTTTAAGGAGGTTTTCACATAATCAAAAACTTCTGATTTCTACAGTAAAGTCAGCAGTTTTGCATAAGGCTATTTAGCCAAGCATGACCCTTTTATTTTAGACACTAGAGAAAGTTCCCTGCCTGTAGTAAGGCAACAGCTGCTACTGGAGGATGCTGCCTGTCCACTTTCTCTTGAGCATCAGCTGCTTACTAGAGGATCGGCCTTTTGTTCCCACAGCACCTCAGGCACCAGAACCAACCTTACACTCCACAGAGGTCGTGGAAAGTGGCTGTTTATAGGGCTGAGCCACTCAGTCCCATCACAGACAGTCCCCAGACACACCAGGATGAGAAAGTCTCATCCTTTCCAACTACCATGCTCAGCCAGCTGTAGAACCACACCATGGGACTGACATTAAATGTGCTGATTCAAATCAAGAGCAGCCCTGTGGTTTCATGAGCACAGTACAAAGCAGCTGGTATTCAGACACTCAAAGACAAAAGAAGGTCTAGTATCCTGCCAGTCATCCCCAAGAGCTGTCCAAGCAGCTCTGCAAAGTCTTGGACACACAGGTTACAAATGATCCATCAGCAAACAGTCGATTTGCAGCAGGTAGCCAGATTTTTAAGGTATTTTACTGAACTAAGTGTTATTGCTTTTTTGAACCAGCAGCTATAACCTGTCAAATTAAACACACATTCAGTTTCAAGAACATGTTGATAGCAAAAAGCTTTCATACATTTTATCCTAAGAGCAATTGGATAAACTCAGAATTACAGTGTAGGGAAGTGAATGACTTGGCTCAGATACAGAGTTAGGAATCTGTCATGTTTGAGGCCAGAGACATTTAAGTAAATCATATGATCACAGCATATTCTCCCTAACAGAGAGAATGCATCTAATAACCACATTAGTGACATGTCAGGAAAAAATAACCTAGTGATCATTTAAAGTAGGAAGGGTGGCCTTTACCTGCAAGGTCAAAATCTTTTATTGGGATCAACTGAGACAAGTCACTGCTGGCCTGACACTTCAGCTTGCTTTCTTGTGCTTTCTGTCACATCACCAATACTGTTTATCAACTCAAATAAGTGGTACCCAAACTCTCTCAGACTCAAGATGGCCTTGTAAACAGAACCTAAGGGCTTCTCAAGTATGATAGATATTATTTTGGATGCTTGACACTGCTCTCAATTTCAATAACTAGATCCTCATTAAACTCCTACCACCAGAGCACACTGTCAATACTCAGCCCAGCTGACAATGCACGGTGAAGCTCAAGTCTTTTTTGAATGAAGAGCTGACTCTTTTGCTTGCAGAAGCACAGAGCTGCTCTGAGCTCACCAAACATGAAACCCATTATTGCATCTATTAACAATTGTTAGCAAAACACTTGCAAAAAGAAGTTGTAGATTACTTCCTCATTTTAATACAAGAGGAGAAAAGCTAAGGACAAAGAATAAACGCAGATGGATGGCGACAGCATGCTGTACTTGCAGCAGACCGCCCTCTGCTTGGTTGCCTTACCATTCAGGGCTGGAATAGCACATTTTTAAGGAACCTGCCCAGAAACTAAAACCCTGGGTCCCAGGAGGACACACATACAAGGCAACACTGCACATAGATGTGCTCTCCCCCCAGCCCCTTGATGAGGCACATGTGATGTGCAGGAGAAGTTGCAGCTCAAAGCACTGATCGCCTACTACTTCCCAGTGTTCCCATGCAGCTGCAGCAGGGACAAACAGAGCGCTGACAGGGTCTGCTGCTGCCCAAATTGGTTGGTGACCTGTGCCAACCCCTGCCCTGTAGGTCTCTCCCAGGAAGAGGGGAGGGGATGCAGGGATGTGCAGAGATGGACACTCCCGCAGAGACGTGCGGAGATGTGACAGCCACTGCTGCCTGTGGGGTAGGATGGGAGCAGGAGAGCCCGGGAGCTGCACCCAGCAGCTTTGAGCCATGACTGGGATAGTTAAAATCTTTGCTGGGTCCTTCCCTGCATCTGTACCGGGCAGGTTTGCTCTCCCTGCTGTTGACGGCATGCAGAGGTGTAGGGAGGATGCACCAACCCAGCAGTGCTACCCACCCAGATCCAACCAAGGCTCCTGAAAATGAAGTTCAGAAAGGAAGATGCTGATCCCAGTGTTAATATAATCCTTGTAGCCCCAGTGTCACGTGTCTTCCAGATGTCACCACCATCCATCATGTGTCTGCTCTGACCTGCCCGCCAGGGAAGGTCACTCAAGGACAGTGCCTAGCATTTGTGTATGTTAAAATCATCCTCATGGCTGGAGCTCTCAGGACAGGAGGAGTACCAGCATGCGTCTGCAGAGCTGGGATGGACATGAGGCCTGAGCAATGCCAGCTATTTCGGTAGCAGAAGTATGGGTTTGGGTGACGCTGAGGCAGTAACCATTTCCCTGCCTGCTGCAGGCAGCAGCAGCACACAGCAAGTTAACATAGTGCTCAGAGCCCTGAGGGCCATGCTCTTGTCACCGCAAGTGGCAGCAGTGGAGTGTCTAACCCTCCTCCTCTCAGAGGATCAGCTACTTCCTCACTCAGCATCTGCTTTACTTGTTGTTTCCACCCTTAAAAATAGCCTGGCAGCCCTGCAGCCCTGTCTGGCTTCAGCTGGGACAGCAGGCGACCCGGGGTGTCGATCTCTTGTGCAATCTGATAATCCCCATCCTGTGCCCATCCCCAGTGAGATTACACCTGAGCTGGCAGCCACACCACCCAGCACTGGTACCTAAACCACCAGCAGGGAAGGAATACGCTCCATGTCACCCCAGCCCAAAGGCAAAGCCTCACCCTGGCTTACACACAGCTATGTGCATTTATGCTCGCAGTACCGTATTTACATCGAAACTTGTAACCCTGTCATCAGCTTTAAACAGCCCCGAGAGTGGGAGCCTGCGACTCTGCTCTCTGCATTCTGCCCAAAGTTCAATATATTATTTGTGGCAGATCTCCAGCCAAGTCATCTCAGTTCATCCTTGCATGGGTAGAGCGAAGCTTACGAGCACAGGCTCCTCCACGTGCAGGGAGCCAGGGCTCTGCACACGCCTGCACCCGGGAAGTTGGGTTTTAAATAAGAAACCTGAGCCTTGCAAGGAATTTCAAAGTGTTTACCCTCAGACTGGTGGGAGCTAACAAGTTGAATTCCTGGAAAGCAAAGATGTTTTCAGCTCAACATCCCATCGTTTGGGAGCTTTCAAGATTTCCAGCCCTTGTACAAATTAGAAGCATTTGAATTTTATTACTTTTTTCAATTAATATGATCTTTGTACAGGTTATATTGACAGTCATTCTATAATATATATGTTATATATTATATACATATATATATATATATATATATGAAATTAAAAAGCCAACTAATCAAAGCTCCCACCCTGTATTTACCAGCAACAGTGGTTCAGTTCAACACTATTTTCAATAGAAATAGAACCTTCGATCAAAGCTGACAATTACTAAAGCAATACCTGAGTCATTCACGCTGCTGTTCCTCTTGGCATAGGCACTGCGGACCACCTGCTCGTACACCTGAGCTCCTATTGTTCGCATGTTCTCACGGATGATGATGCCTTGGGCTTGCATCATGAAGAGGTAGGTGTTCACTGCAAAATAAAAAAAGGTCATGTTTCTATGAGCACCAGCTTTAGTAGGAAAGAGAAACAGGAGTCTTTTGGAACCGTTCCCAGCCTTCTGCTCGGTTTCAGCTCCCTCCTGCCAGGAGGATCCCCGGGTCACACGTGCCTTGGTTGCCCGACAGGACTGGGAAGGGCATGGAGTCGGGAAGCAGAGGCATAAGGCACCTTTGGAAACCAGACTGGTTAATAAGGAGAGTGCACCCAGCTAGACCCGACAATGCAGACTGTAATGCAGTCTTGCAGCTTAAACATCAGTACCTTTTGCTGCCTAAGTATGGAGGTTTAATTAGGAAATAGCATTGTAACAGGAAACCAAGTTGCACGCCTGAAGTGCATTTGTTCCTAGACTGCAGCACCAAAGAGTGGCACTTGCTTGGCAGAAGTATCTCAGTGTGCATAAAAACCACGCCACTTTGGTCCCCAGGGACCCCCCCAGCCAGGTTTCTCCTGCCCGCTCCTCTCCTGCTGACCCTGTGCCCTGGCACAGCTCACACTGAGCTTGCTTAGGTTTCAGCTTAAGCTGACACCCAGTGCTGGCAGGGACAGGCCCCAAAGCAAACAGCAGCAAGCACAACCCTGCGTCACGAGCAATGGGGATGGCAAGTGGGGATGGTGAGACATCCATCTATCCACATCACTGCAGCCCTCTGGCCCACAGTCCCAGCCATGGCCTTTCCACAGTGACGGTAAAGCTTAAGAAAGAAGGAGGGGAAAAAAAACACCACCTGGATTTGAAACTAGGGAGGAGGAGAGATCCAGAAGGCCAATTCTGTGCTAGTAATTTAAAAAAATAGGCAAAAGACACTCCAAGAAGGATGAAAAAGGCACTAGGCCAAGGAAACAACAGAGACCCTGCAGAGTAGAGCAGGAACTGATGAAATGTCACCAGGAAACATCTCTAACAGACAGATCATTTTCTACAGCAGCATGTTGCAAGCTGTAACAGCCTGAAAGCATAGGCTGCTCATGCCAGGAAGGCACAGTCATCACTGCAGATTAAATAGAGGCACCCCAGCAGTGGCACCGCTGTCAGAGCGAAAGGATCCCCCCAAACATCGCTCACCAGCACTCATGCTGATGCAGTGTTTCCAGTCTCCTTGCCCTGCTCTACCCTTTTACACCCACAGACCGAGCCAGCCTCCAGAAAGGCTGCCCAGATGCATTTCCCAGTCCCAACTGTATCTTGTTTTCACACAGCTAAGTAAATATTTGAAAGGGCAACTGCGCTTCATGCTGGAAACAAATGTAAATGAAATTCCCCATGCAAAGCCTCACACCCAGCCCAAAACCTTCACATGTCACAGAATCATCTCCTGCTTGGAGAAAACTACATCACTTCCCAGTACCAGTGGCCCAGCCCCAGCATCCATCCCTGTGACAGCCTCTGCTTTGCCAGGCAGCTGCCAGCCAGGACTTAGAGAAATGGGAGCTCCCAGGGAAAAAAAAATGTTACTGGAAATGAGCTACCTGGGATTGATGGTGAATGAGGGAATGATGCAATGAGGCTTGTGCCTGGGGAGGTTCAGGCTGGATATGAGGAGGAATTTCTTTTGAAAGGGTTGGAATGGGCTGCCCAGGGAGGTGCTGGAGTCACCAACCCTGGAAGTGTTTAAGAGACAGGTGGATGTTGCACTGAGGGAAAAAGTCTAGTGGTTGATAGGGCTGGGACAAAGGCTTGATGTGATGATCTTAAAGGTCTCTTCCAGCCAAAACCATTCTATGACTTTATTCTATGGCACAGCACTGGGGTCTAGGGGAGGATGCACAGTGTAGCTCCAGACCAATCTGCCTATTTAGGCCAGGCAGCAGGCAAGTCTCCCAGGTGACTACAAAATATGGAACTTGGGCAACTTCCCCTTCATCGCACCAGTTCACATCCCAGCTCTGTCTCAGTTCCAAAGGTGACATTAAGGGTGGATACTTGGGACACACAGCTCCTAAGGACGCATTTATGACATCTTGCCCATCCACTACAAGCTGCAGGCAGAAGCTTCACGAGGGTCTACCAGGAGGCAATGCAAATCAATGCATTCAGCAACAGGAATGGCATCCTCTAAAGCCAGGCAAGCACAGCAGAACACGGGCTGCTACAAGCACAGCAGAATACAGGCTGCTACAGATCAGCCCTGCACAGCCTCACCTTCGCTATTAGCAAATGAAAGGTTAGATTGCCCAGCTACCTATCCAAAAATCCAAAAGGGTAATCATGAAGAGCCAGGGCACAACAACTCCTCTCCATCTTGCACAGAGCAAAAGCTAACTGAAACCACTCAAGTCGAGATGTTTATCAGAACAAGGAGGGGGCAGCAAGCTTGAGTCAGTGGCAAGGAATAACGCACTGATACTGAACAAGTAATTTAGCTTTCTACTTCATTATTCCTTCTGGATAAAGCAGAACCAGGTTTGGTGAAGCGTGAAGGAACAGGAGAGACAAACAGCATCTAATCGCTGCTGAATTTAAGGCAGAGAGAGGTTTGTCGGCGCAGTGAAAGCGCCGTTTGTGGGAGCAGGGCCTGTGCAGCCCCATGACACGGCTGGCTGGGTCAGGCCTGCATGGAGCCCAGCGGGAATCCTGAGCAGACTGTCACAGCAGCCACCCTCCCAGGGGAGCATGAGCACAAACAACACCAGCTTTGTTTAAGGCAGCAGTCGCCTTTTCACACATTAACCCCTTTACTCAGACGATTAAGGAGATACCTGGCCATGGAGGAGCTGTGCCATCAGCATGTCGCACCCAGCGCCAAGAACCCCCCACCACCACATCAACCCCAGCCCAGGGACAGCAGTCCCTTCTCCTGCCCCTAGAACCACCTGCCACTGCGCCACAAGCTTCACAAACCCCACACTTATCCAGAACACGCAACCCATTCAGGTCAGAAAATTGTATTTAAAACACATTATTGAAAACATTTCACTCCTCATAACCACGTGACGTTCAAATTAGCTCCACAGGGCTGGAACAGGACCAACACTGGGAATCGCTTCACTGAACTCAAACCTCACTCCCCGGTTTACTTTGCTTTTGATGAGCAAATTGGCCACATTTTAAATTTATTAAGTCTGACCCTGGAAAGCTCAAGGCCTCTCTACCCAAGAGAGGGTGTTTCCCAGAGCCATGGTGTTGGAGCCAGCACCAGCAGAGAAAGGAGATGCCCCATGGCTGCGCTCTGCCAGGGGAGGAAGGCAGGCACGCCACGCGCTCAGCCTGCACCTGGGCTCAGACAGAAAGCAATTCTCTGTGTTGTGAGATATTGCTAATCTAATCACACAGGATGATCTCGAAAATTACATTGGCCTTCTGCCTTTATCCTATTTGAGCACACAGCACTTCAGACCACGCACACGCAGTGATAACAGCCTGGCTACAGCCACTGAGCAGCGAGACAAGGACAGGAGAGGGATTTTTAGCTGCTGTCAGTACCAGGAGAGGTGTCCCTTTTCCTACCGATTGCCCACAAATCCTCACTATCCACACACAGAAAGAGCAAAATTTAAGAACCCATTGCCCAAGTGACTGTCTTAATATTATTCTTGTTAGTTTGTTAAAGGACAAGTCAACTCCACTTGGATTTAAACACGTGAAAAAAAAAATGACACCGTGCCTAGAGCTTGCTACCAGCTGGGGAAGAAGCACACAGCTGTACCCCAGGGCTGGCACACCCGCCAGGATGCTGCACTCCCACCTCCCTGCTCACCAGCAACAGGGAGGGCAAGTGCTTGCCCAAGCCAGGGGTGGATGCAACAACTTCAACCAGGGAGGTAAAGTCCAATTATATAAATGAGCACTGAAGGCTTCCTGTAATCATTTCTCGCTTGGTATTTTCGGAGCACTTCTAATCAAGAAACAGCTGACTCTCTCATGGAAAATTAATTTCACTACGATGATATGTACTAGAAGAGGCAGCAGGGTAATTTGCAGCACAGGAGTTGATTTGAAAGAGGTCTGAGCCGTGATTCACACCAGCTACCAAGAGAGGAAGGGGACAGATCTTGACACATCTCGCTCCTGACCCTCACCCGCTTCCGCCACCTGCAGAAAGGACCTTCCTCCAGCATCCCCTGGCAGGGGGGATGGTGCAGTACCACAAGCCCCATACTGGGAAGAGACAGCCACCGGGGCTGGGGTCAGGAAGAGGGGCCAGGCAGCTCACAACAGCCCTGCACGCCTGCAGCTGTATCAGCACCCAGCACAGCAGCCAGACTTTCCTGAGGAAATATCAGGTCTTCCTCTGCCTTCAGATTTAAGGCTGTCACATTCAGCATTTTTCCTGGTTCAATAGTCCATTAGCACTGCAGAGGCACAGAGGGGGTTGTTGGTGAGTTGATCACAGTCTCACTGACACGTGCAGCCTTCTCTTGCTGGCTCCAGGAGCAGCTGGACTCCATCCTGGCAAGGGTGGCCACCATGAGCCCCTGCCCTGTCCCACGAACACACATCTCAACCAACAGTAATAAATCAACATGAAGCCAGGGAAACTGCCACTGGGCAAATCACTTTGCCAGGCCTTTGGAGAGGGCAGGAAGCACCCAGCAGAGCCTGCAGCACACCTGCACATAGGAGATACGACTCCAGAAGGGGTGAAGGTGCTGCAGGCAGCAGGGATGGGTGCTCAGATCACCAGATCAGAGCTGGGAGCTCCTGCCCACTGAAAACACCTCCCGCCGGGCCCTGAGACAAACCAGCAGAGACATGCCTACACAAAGCCTTTTGTTAAGTTCTCCCATGAGATCCCCAGCATCAATTCAGCTCCATTAGCATTAGCAATACGAAGAGGCTTAATCAACCTAAGCCTCCGAGGAACAGATAGACAGTTACGATAGTCTTAACTCATAAACAATCCAAATAGGAAACACACAGCAGCATCCCATCACTAATAATACACCATGAAACCTGTCTCTATTAGCCTTCCAGTGGCAGTGTATTCCCCAGGCACAGAGTGCCAGAACAATTAAGTAAGAGGTTCCTACTAGTTGTAAAAAATTTAATATTAATGCCATCACTGTTACTTAGCCCTTTGCCTAGAAATAGCAAAGGAAAGAATAATCTGATACCTTAAGTGGTCCAAGAATTAACAGTGCAGCAGCAGCAGCACTGAGCTGGAAATTACAAACCATCTACCCCCAAAGTTGGCAAGTTGGTAGCCTGCATGTGCTCGAAGCAATTGGGCAAGATGAGAGCCTGCAGTGATGCTGGATCAAAACCTCAACACGGGCAACATGCATCTGAACTGTCTTAGAGAAAAATGACCCTGGGGATGCTTCAGTAAGCGGGAAGAAAGTTCAGATTATTCTAATAGTACCTACATTTTTAATGTGCACATTTAAGATGGCAACTTTCAGTTGCAACCCCACAGCCAGATGAGCTAAGGTGTTACTGTCACTCACTCTGAAGAGCACTGCACTGATTTTAGGATATCCAGCAAGAGGAGAATGACATGCTCTGCACACATGGGAAAACCTGGAAGGCCAAGGGGACTCACAGAGTGTTTGCAGCACCAAAACATCCACGGGAAGAGCCCTGTACTCTGGCAGCATCCAGGGCTAGTGATGGGATGGAGTCTGGGTCATCCTGGCACAGTCACCCCTGCCCCAAGCAGCCCAGTGCAGTAGATGCAGTGCCCAGCTCCATGTTGGCGATGCTGGGGACAGGGAAGCCAGAGCACAGTTTACCCACACACCAGGGCAGTATCACTGCAAGGTCACATATGGCTTTACAAAACCCAAGAGCAGCTCAGTTCCCAGGCTCTGCTGCAATTCCTCTTTGCGAGGAAGGGCGTAGCGACATATGCAGGCTGGAGCACAGAGCATAACAAGCATTTGCCCAAGTTAAATATTACCCTTCCTAGCGAGATTCAGACTCTCCTACTTTAATTGCCGTTCAGAAGATGCAATTGCACATGACTGCATCTCCTGTTGATTTTCCATCCCTCCTTCTCAGCAGCAATGGGCAGCTCTCCCCATCTGCAGCCAGCCTGCCCTCCCCACCTCGCCTCCCTTCCTTCGCCAGGGTCAGCACAAACGCTTCCAAGGAGAAAAAGAGCATCAGCTGCCAGCAGATTTCTCTGCACACAGAGCACAAAAGCACAGCACTCGCTGGGCACTTGTGGGCACCGCACAGTTAAATGCACAATAAAAGGCTCTTCAGCAGGCAGCGGGAAATGGTTGCTAACCTCTCTGGCTGGCAGCACTGGCAGGCTGCTGCTGGCTACTGACAGCAAACATTCACAGCTCAGCATTTGTTCCTTAGGTTCATTAGGAGACAAAGTGGTAGAAATTCCTGTTCCCTGGACACCATCTCAAAGTGGCAGGAATCCTGATGCCTGAGCCTGATGCTCATGTAACAGGAGGAGGAGGAAAAGGAAGGAAAGTTTCGGTTAAATACAATATATAAGAATTCAGTGAAGGCTTGTGCAGGCGAGGGAGAGGAAGAACAGGCAGATATTCCCCAGTGCTGCCTCTGAGGCAGGAGGGGAGGGAAAGATGTGGGCTGCTCAGGACAACTCTTCATCTCCCAGGTCACGGGAATCACACACAACTGCAGGAGAGGAAGGAAATCCTCTGCTGCAGGCAGCCCCCACCACCAGCCTGGGCATCCTACTCAAACAAGCAGCCTTAGGACGTGGGAGAAAACAGGGACACATGAGGTGGTACTGCCTAGGAAATGTATTTCATAGGGAGTTTTCATGAGACTGTCCTCCACCAGTTGAAGCAGCCTAAAACTCAGCCAGAACACAGCAGAGAACAGAAAACAGGTCAGATTTGGATCTAAAATTTCTATACCTATCACATACCATTTAAATAGATTTTGAAATTACTGATTTGTTAGTCTTCCAAATTAGGAGATTAACTATATCCATTGGAAAAAATGTCAAGATAAACACAACTGTGTCCTGGTTTAGGCCCATCCAGGGACAAAAGATCACAATTAGGACTTCAGTACCACACACTTGGGAACTCCCAAAGGACAGGGAGGGCTTAACTGCCGCTCATGGTCCTGGACAAAACAGACCAAGCTACTGAGCTTGGGGAAGAAAACAAAACTTAATCTGCCTCAAACTAAAACATAAAAAACAGAAATATCCAACAGAAAAATAATACAGAGTAGGGTGAATGAGGGAAGTTCAACCAGGTCTTTAAGATCACCTTTCCCCCCTACTCCTCCCAGGTTCAGAGCCCTGAGCCCAGTGTCATTACCTCTTCCCCCCATAAGCAGTGCCAGGGCCAGAGAATAAGGGCTGCAGTCAGTCCTTTCCTGATGTCTTTTGCTGCTTATCTCACTCCTGAGGAGAAGTGCTCCTCGCCAGCCCTCTCTTGCTGCAGCCTGGGGTCTCCCACACACCGGGCAGCCCTGCACTGGCCGCTCCCACCAGATGCTGCAACCCCAGTTCATCTTCTCCGGGGTCTGAACTGCTCACTCCCTCTGATCTGGAGTCTCAACTCTCACTCCCTCTGTCATGGGGCCTCTACTTCTTGTCACAGGCTACAAGGACATCTCTGGTCCAGCATCACTCCTGCTGTCTTTTCCTGGCTGCAGGGTCCACGTGGTCGCCTCCCTCTTGTCCTTCCCTTCCATCTCCCTCCATACACTTCAAATTCCTGTCCTTAAATAGTGATGACAGAGGTGCCAGATTGGTCCAGCCAGGCTGGAGGTGGGTCCAAACCTCAGAGCCAGGGGAAAGACTAAGAACTCTTTACTGGGCCTGCACTGTAGTCCCCTCCCCGTTACCAAGCAAAAGCAGCTCCTCACAAAACCATGACAAACTGTCACAGATTTACTGACTCGGTTCATATGGTACAACTACACTGAGGCTTTAACACCCTGGCTTTGATGAGGAAAATAGAATGATAACATTGTTTGGGATATTCTTTCCCCCCCCCCCAAAATAGACAAAGACCTGCTTTTTCAAGCATGTTTTACAAGTTCAGCGTGGATGAACAAAAAAGGCTATCACATGTACAGCCTCATGTTTACTGCAACTGAGCTGTTCCAAAGAGTGGTCTGAGATGTTGTTTCTGGTCACTGGTTTGCCTCTTACACCAGGCTGCACCATCCCAGTTAAGACACATAAACAATACACCCTCTCAGTTACCATGCTTAAATGCAGGCACAGGATTTGTGGTTACAGTATCCAGGACAGAATTTGTTCCTCATTCAATTCAGAAAGACCCGCAGCACGTCTTCCACTGCCATTTATGGCTAAAACATGGTCCAGCTCCTATTTACATCTCCTTTGCTTCCAATAAAAAAAAAAAAGTTACTGTGGGGAAAGCCCTGCTCCCTGCCTAGCTTCCACACTCCCTAGGGGACCTGCTGCTTGCCAGTGGAATGGCAAAACCCAAGGCAGAGATTTTCAGCCCTGCAGTGGGCTTGCCTGGCTCCAGTCTCATTGGGGTGTGCCTGTGGGGACACATCAGGAGTCATTCCAGGGGAGATGCAAGGCAGGTTGCAGAGTGCAACCCTCGGCCCATACTGATGTTTACCCTGGTAATACCCAAGCACCACAATGACTAGTTCTATCAGCAGTGCAGCATCACTCCATCAGCATCAGAAGCTGCAGGCTCTTATCTGACCTGACGTTGGGTGTTTCCACTCTTTGCTGATGCTAAATATTGTGGTTAGTACCTGCTAGTGAAAGTCAAGTATCCTGCAATTACTTCAGTCCTTAAGGTAAAAAGGCTGCTTTGCAGGATGCATGATTTGCACCATGGAGACTGCCTGGAAAGAGAGATCCCTTTGGAGCAACACTCCAAATCTGTCCCTGTTGTGGTTTCTTTCCCACACATTGCCAGGGCCTGGGAAGCCAGCTGTTTCAGCAGCCAGAGAAGGAGCACTGCCATAGCCCCACCTCCACGCTACGCAGCAGCCTTGGCTTGTCTGCTGGCGAGCCTGTCAGCCCTTTCAACTCCTGAAAAACTCTCCAAGCTGAAATTCTTCAATCACGTGGGATTATTGTTGTTCGAGATTCTAAAAGGCAGCAGCTTGGAGCTCCCTGCCAAGGGCATCGACCATACAGTGCCATTAAGATCCACAGCAGCTTGGCCTCTACAGTAAGATTACAGAGCTGCTCTTGTCTGCAATAATTGAAGAGTGCTCTGAAAACAGTCATACAGCTGCTGTGTTTTTATAGAACAAAACACAAAAGCTATCAGAGAGAGGATATGACTTTGAAGTTGCAACACACAGACCATCACCGACGGGATTTGTGAGAACTCTGGTGTCCTATGACATTTATCAGCTTGCTTGTGAGATATGCAGCCTTGGAATACCTAATATTTCTAATATGCTTTTCTTCCACCTGACAAACAGAATGGCAATCCAGCTGTTGTAAATAAATTAACCTATTCTAATATCAGAGTAGGGAATGACTTCACTGAAAATGTTTCATCCCTTTATCTATGAACTTACTTAGCACTTAAGAGCTCACGCATTGCATCACAGCCTGTGTGACGCCTTCCCACGTCAGTAAAAAAGCGATGGCATGAGAGTCTGTTTTGGAGAAAATAGAAAAATCCTTCTCTCCATCAACCCACACACCCCTGCTTTGCACTTCTGGAACAGATCCCAGGGCCTAGCACACTCCACACACCCCTCCAGGGACAGGAGGGCAGGGAAGAACCTTGCCCATGGCTTCCCTCTAGGACAGCCCTCCTCTCCCTCCCTCTGCTGACTCAAACCTCCTGCTAAGCCACTGCAAACAATTACTAACAACACTGACACCCTGGCGCCAGGCATGAGAAAACCCTAAACCTTATCATAGGGAGGAGGGAACAAAATGCCCTGGCATCAGAAACCAGATTCGCACCGCCCTCTGCCACAAGCACCACACTGGTAGAATTGTGCCTAACACCCTAACATTAAGTTACATATTAATTCTAGATAAGTAGAAACAAGGCTATTAAATGAGTGAGCTCAGCAAGAGATAAGAGTGCCCATAGCTCCAAGCTCTGAGGGCTCTGGATCCACCATAGGGTGACAGGGACATTGCTGACTGCAAGGGATGGGATGTTTCTGGTTCCCGTTCTCCCATCCCACCAAAATTTTGGTGTGTTTATACAAAAAGGAAAAAAACCCACATAAAAGTTGAATGATACAAGTTGCCCCTGAGCAGGCTGTGGGGGACAGGGTACTGGGCACCAAGCCTGGAATCCTACAGCCTTCCAGCAGCATGGGGCACGTGGTGTCCCACTGCAGGCATGAGCCAGCCATCACTGCCATCTGCCCTGAGTCACCAGCCCTCATCTGCATGGTGCCTCTGCAACTGCTTGTGGTCTTCCAAGTTCTTCCATATCATCCCCTCTGGCAGCTCTGGAGAGGGACAAGCATACATCATTGGGACATATCAAGGAATAGCATACATCCCCTCCCTCCATCCCACTCACCCACAGAAACGTCTTTAAACTCCTCACACACAGCAGCAACTAAAGTTTCTTAAAGAGCTGTGTGTTTATGGAGGGATCTGACCACTCACTCATGGATAACAAACAACAGGGCAGGGTAAAACCAAAACAAACTAATTGATTCCAGCCTGCCTGCACCCAGGGACAAGCTCTGCGAACAAGAGCCAGCCATTGGGCTACTTGAAAGAGATAAATATGCTGGGCAGGGGAGACCAGTGCTCCTAGGGGAGCAGCCTTGCTCACTCCACACAGGATGCATCCCCCTGGCATGCCCAGCTCATCCCATGCTGTCCTTGCTTGCATGCTGCACAAACACCCTGCCATAAGGAGGCAGCACCTGGAAAACAAGAAGGGAGATAAATTTCTAACAGGAGGACACATCCCTTGGTATGAGTCCAGGAGCAGGTATTAACAAACAACAGCTCTGAGAATCCATTCATGGTGAGCTGGCATGGACACACAGCACCTAGAGCTACTCCAGCCCCTGCCACTGCCTGAGAACAGGAGCCAGTGGGAACGAGCAAGGGCTGGGGAACAGTTTGGTGCTTTGGCACCACAGAACAGTGGGCTCTAGGAAAGCTGGGAACATGCTGGCACCCTCCTGTACAACTAAATCCCACAAGATGAGACACCACAGCCCAAGGGGATGCTTGGCCTGCAAAAAGAAAGGGTGAGATGACTCAGATATATGACTCCTGAAAGCAAACATTGGCCACATCCTTCACCAAAGCAGTGCCAGTCCCTGTGGCCTTGAAAAACCAGGGTAGGGGCAGTCTCAGACTGAGGGAAGTCCCCAAGCTCACTAGAAGCCACGATGACCGCAGCACAGGCTTTCCTGCCCTTGCCCAAGCAACTCTCCATGACTATACCGAGATCCCAGAGGTACCAGCTTACTATTTGTGTCCCCTCTCACATCCAGTGCTCATTTAAGAGTCTCCTCGGCCTCCATTCCCCACATCACTAGTGGGAGGTTTAACTCACACATACATCAAGAGTGCTATGAGGTCTGGGGGATTGCACATTTCCCTTGCATCCAAAAAAAGAAAAGCACCGAAACACCACATATCTCAACAGGGATCTCATGAAGACACAGCAGAGGGGCAGGTGGTTTCGAGGCCAGGCACAGGCACCAGGACAGGCAGTATCGCCTCAGCAGGCACCAGCAAATCCCACTTTGGACAGCTGGAGGCAAAAGCAGCTTCATCAAGGGCTTAACAACATTCTCCTCTTCCCCTGCAATCCTCTCACTTCAAATAGATCCAGCTAGCTATTGCAGGTGGTGAAGGCAGGCCTCCTCCCGGCCAAGACAGCCCTAAGGGACCTCAGGGCAGCAGCCGGCATCCCACAGACTCTTCCCACACCAGTCCTTTTGATCCATGGAGCAAGGCACCAGCCTCCAGTGATGTGGCAGCCCACCCTCCTCCTTGCCAAGGCACCAACTTTTCCCTCCATGCTGGATAATGAGATTTCAGGTTACACCAATTTATCCACTCAGGTTACCCAACTTGTCCATGTTGTGTTTGCTTCTCCAAGGCATTATAGCTAAACACCATCCTCCTCCACTCCCCCCATCCTCCATGAGGGTGGGGGGAGTGGCAAGCCTCCATGAGGCTTGGCAGCGCTTTGCAGACACAGTCCTACAAATGCCATGATGCTCTTCATCTTTTTTGCTTTTTAGTTCAGTGAAAATAGGGTTAGGCCCTGAAGCTGGGCAGCCCCCTCAGCACAGCTCCTCCATCTGCTACCCTACAGCTCTTCCTGACTCCAGGCACGGAACAAGTAACCCTGAAGCTGTCTAACAGGGCCAGGCACCATCAGACACCCCACTACTGCAAGCCTAGAAACTGTAAGAGCATTTGATACAACCCAAGACGCCAGAAGCCAGCACTGACAGGATGAATGCAAGCCAGCAAGCCAGCCAAGGCCTCTGAAACACAAAAGGATGCTTGACTAACCCTTACTTGTAATTACAAATGCAAGTTAGAGCAGGACGATGCACAATGGGCTTGAGATGGAGGAGAAATGAGGCAAAGCCTCATCTGCAGGTTTGATTAGCAATACATGGAACACAGGAACACTTTTCAGTCGGCTGTCACACAAGAAGCTTGGCCAGCCCTGCACAAGGGCTCAGGCCACATTCAGGAGAGACAAGGTAGTCAGGGACCTCCATGCCTGTGGCACACACAGGACACAGAGAGATTTATCTTCCTGATTTACCTGCAAGGTTCTCTCTACTGCAGCAGAAGTCAAGGCAAAGACATGAGGAAGTCTGAGAACTGAAGGGGAGAGAAGTTTGCAGAGCTCCCAACGCCGCTTCAAGCAATGGGGAAGGAGGGTCAATGCTACAGGAAGCATCACCTGCTGCTGCACGACAACTGCACAGGTTGGTTCACCTCAAAGCAGAAGTCACCAGTATCTGTCTTCCAGCACATGCTCCTCCAGACAAGTCATTTGGTTGAGGTATTTTCTGTTCTGCAGGCAGTGCTGACAGTCACGTCCACAGAGGAGAGACTCGAGCTGCAGCTGCCCTCCTTACGCCAAATGGCAGCAATACAGAAGCTGGTTACTAGAATAAACTTCTCTTTTTAAGACAGAAGAAAGCTGGTTAGAATCACCAGCATCTTTTTAAAGTCTTGCTCAACCAATTCAGGCCAGGTCACTGCATGCAGGCGAGGTGGCACAGGGCTGACTGCAGACTTGGGGATAAGGTGCCTGTGAGTACCATCACATCTCTCAGCAAAAACCCCTAACCTTGCAAGAAAGAGACAGCCACGCACCCTGAGATGCCCTACTACTCCAGGCAGACCCCAGCAAGCACAACAGCTCTTCACCAGAAAGGAATTTTAAACTTGCCTCAGTACCTGCTTACACTTCCCTCTGCACACAGAAATAAACCCTGTGCTGCAGGTCTGCCGTTGTGTCTCTCACCTGTGCAGCGTGCAGGGGACCAGGGCTGGGACAGAGACCCTCTCACCCCACACTGGGACACAATGCAGAAAGGGCAGCACCTCCCATGCCAAGCCCAGCATGGCTGGCAACCTGTTACTCTGTGAAATGGGGAGAGATGCTCTTGCTGCAAGACACAAGCTCCCATTGCATAGTGTGCCTCTGGCACAAAGGCCAGTGCAAGAAGCAAGTGCCTCTAAGCTAAAACAGCAGACATGACTAGAGAATCATAGAATTTTTTTGTGTGGAAGAGACATGTAAGATTGTAGACTCCCAGTCCTCCCCTCACACTACCAAGCCCATCACTAACCCATGGCCCTCAGCACCTCAGCTCCACAGTTTTGCAATAGCCCAGGGCTGAGGACTCCCCCACCTCCCTGGGCGGCCTGGCACAGGGGCTGACACCTCTCAGGGAAAAAGTTCTTCCTCATCTCCAATCTAAACCTCCACTGGGGCAACTTAAGGCCGTTTCCTCTTGTCCTGACATTTTTACTGGGGAGAAGAGCCTGACCCCCACTTCACTACAACCTCCTGTCAGGTAGATGCAGAGAGTGCTCGTGTCTCCCCTCAGCCTCCTCTTCTCCAGATTAAACACTCCCGGTTCCCTCAGCCACTCCTCATAAGACTTGTTCTCAAGACCTTTCACCAGCTCTGTTGCCTCATCTCCTTATTCCTCAGCAAGCAGCACAAGCTCTTCCACTGTTACTGATAAAGTCCCATAGTGTCCCAAAGCAACACTGCTGCTGCTGTGCAGACCAGGACAAGAGGAGAGGAGACTCTTGTGAGGTCCAACACTGCTGATGGCCACTGCAGAGAGGTGTGGGGCTCCCTCTGAAGGCACTGGAGACCAAAAAAAAAAACCAAACAGATGCTTTTCTAGAGGGTGAAAGTCTGATTATTGAATGCCAGAGCACCTCCCTTACCTACCAGCATGGAGCTTTATATATCTGCAAACTGAAAGCTAGAAAAGGAAGCTTTTTCCCCCCCCTCCAAAATCCTCTGAGATGCTGAATGACTAACAATATCTGCATGCTCCTGCCTCCTCATCGCTTCAGACTTTTCCCATCTGTTTCTGCATTTGGTCACTACCACGGTCCAGAACCCATCTGCAGAACCCGCCAGCTCCTTCGAAAGCAAGCCTCACACACAGAAACACAGCCGAATAACAGTCTCACTCCATAGATGCTCTCCAGGCCAGCATTTTCAAGGGCTTTGATCCATTTCAAATAAGGCAATGAGCTTAGCCCTTGATTAAATACATAGCATAATCCACCTAAATCTTGTTAGCTGAGAAGCAAGTCGCTCGTCTCGCTAGTTGTGGGTGGCATTGCAGTTCCCTGCCAGGCATGCGGGGCTGTCTGCAGCGTGAAGGTGCCACTCAGGGACCTGGCCCAGGCAGGTAGAAGCCCTGGGGCATCTGGTAACTGCAGTAAGGAAGCAAACTGCTTGCCATCACTGCTCTACCAAGTCCACGCAGAACCAAGGCACAGAAGTTCATGGGATCCTTCTATAAAGCTTCCCTCTACAATGGGCAAAAATCATTCATGAAGGAGTTGGTAACCAACCTGCTAGAGGGCACAGGAAGGGTCTCTGGGGTTACCCTGAGGCCAGTGGCTATCTAACAGCCAGCAAAGCCCTAAAAAACCCATGGCAAGAGACAGCAGTAGCCTCAAGGGAGCCAAGATGCAACTCTGGGGAAATTACACACCGTATGGGTTGTGCTTCCCCTTCCTCGGGAAGAATGGATCAGTAGCACAGCATTTGTGCAGCTTTAGCTGAAATACCTGGGTGCCAACCAGGAAGCACACCGTGACCAAGGCAACTATCCCCACTGTCAGATAGGCAAAGGCCTGGCTCTGGGTGAGATGGAGGTAAGCAGCCAGGGTCAGCCTTACATGCACAGCCTGCTCCCAAGGGCAGCATCACTGTCTGACTGCTCTGATCAGCTCTTGGCAGCTGTCAGAAGGAAAAGCAGCATCCCTTCCCTCTAAGTCCCAGGCTGCCTCTCTCCACTCCTCCACCCATGCCAGTGCAGGTGCCAGCACAGGTACACATATGCTGGTGCCATCCCTAACAGTGGCACACAGGGGAACGAGGCAGTTTGGGGAGTCTGTCAAAAAGAAATCTTCCCTCCCTGGACCACTCCTCTCCTACTTGGCTATGGGATAACTCTATAAATTTACAGGTGAGTCTTTCAGAAGGCACAGAGGCAGAATATCAAGCAATGGAAGACTATGAGCATGCTCTTTCCCAGTCTGGGACAGAAAGTGCTGTGATTCCACTCCCCACCAGCCATTTCCCCTGCAGCTGTGTCCATCCAAATAGAAAAAAATCACCCTAGGATGTGGGACAGGAGATCTGCCCTTGAGATTACAGTGTATTTATTATTTCAGTCACTACAAGACAAACTCCCTGGAAAAGAGATATTATTGCTCCCTATTTCCCTCCAGGTTTCAGACCCAGCAGGTGGGAAACAGCTCTGCGGGGAAGTGAACCCCTCCGACCTGCCCAGGGGCTGATTTCCAACCCAGAGGTAGGAGCCCTGCAAATCCCTGCTTCGTGCTGCATTAGTAGCTCTCAGGCTTCCTGGAGCAGCCAGGCACGTTTCAACAGCCACTGGAAGGATTTTAAGTTAATTTAACCATGTTAACACATTATGTGGCTTCTGTCATCTCAATTACCTTAAAAACTCCAGGCACAGATCTCAGGGCGAGTGCAGGGAGGAGGAAAAAAATATTGATTTAAGAATTAGTAAGGAGGAGGGGGGAAAAAAAAAAAAAAGGTCTTGGGCACAATCCCAAAACAGAGTCTCAGGCAGATCAGGACAAAAAAAAAACAAACCACTTCACAGGATTTCAAAAATCAAAGAAAGACAGCCAACAGAGGCAATATCTGCTTTAATAAAACAGTAGCCAGGAAGGCTCAGCAGAGCAGATCTCACCAGTCACCAGCTGGCATAGCAGGATTCAGCCTTTTGGCATTGGTATCCTCACTGATAGCTGGGCAGGGGCTGCCTGCAGAAGAGCTGGGACGATAAATGACAGCAGTTGAGCATTGCAGGGGCATTTCAGCACTTCAGAGGTTGCTGCTGTAAGAATCTTCTCTGACTCAGCAGCTGAAAGCGATGCTGGGAAGGAAGCACCATGAAAAAAAAGAGTCATGCATTATTAATATGGACTCTGGCACCAAGACATGAGTTGGAAAAACACTGAGGGGAAAAAAAAGTGACTGCGGAATAAGAGCGAGCTGCATGCATGGAAGAGTTTCCCACTCCTGAGGGAGGTGGCTGCGCTCACAGGGCTGCAGCCTCGGGCCACCCTCTGCCCCTCCGTGGGGTCTCTAGCTCCAAGGGAATCTCTCTTTTGCCAAGGAACTCGATATCTACCTTGTGTCTGGAAACAGGTTGCTGCAGCCCCAGTGCAGAAAACACTACACACCTAGGGCATGGCCCACACTAGTTTCAGGAGACGACAGCTCTGGGCTTTGCCGCTGTGGAATACAGCCATTGTAGCTAGTTTATTCACCTGTGGCCTGTGCATCACTTGCCAACTCCCAGCAGCTTCCTGTCTTTGCCTCCTGCCCCACTCAGCCCTCCAGCCCTGCCCCTGCCACACTCCCGGGTGTTTTAGCAGGAGCAGCCGAGGCTCCTGCGCCACAGCCTGCAACCTCCTGCCAGCACATCCTCCAATGCAGCAGGCACCAAAGGCAGGAGCAGGAGTGAAATGCTTCACTTTTCCTGACAGGTAGGTGAGTTAAAAAAAAAAAAAAGCCAGTTAGCACTTGACTACCTGGTGCACTGCAGTGTTTGCTTTCCTCTTTTATTCTGTATGCTTTCTACATTCTTTTTAAGAGGCACTTTCTAAACATTAGCATTGACGTAGCCATCCTCACCACTCTGCATCCAAAATCCTTGCTCATGACACAGCCTCTCCCAACCTGCTGCTGAAGGGAGTCACCACAAATTAACAGCAAGCACTCCCCTATCACAGGCGTCACACAGCTTGTCCTCTTCCTGCAGCGTAACCCTCTGATCCCTGCACAGGAGCCTTTTGGCAGCATATCAGCATATTTAAAGTTTCAGCACAGCTTGGTCCCCAGACTCTCCAAAGCAATGGAGGTGGCTAATGCAGGCCAGGATTCAAGAGGTTTCTTTAATTGTTTGTATGGTGACATCGTTCAAGTAAAACCAATCAATTATTTTGCCATAAAATTCCCTAGATATACAAGCAAACATTAGCTGAAGACTGCTTATACCATAGTCCAACCTGCAGCTGTGCAATGGGCTTTTTGCCTGTATTTTCTTTCTTCCATTACATGTGCAGTAGCACTCTCCACACAGAAATGTTTCCCAACCTTTACCTTTCAGATTAGAAGGGCACAATGGAGGGAAGGGCTTTGCAGGCACTGTCTCATACGCAGCACCACAGGCACGCATCTGCTCATCAGCGCCAGATAACAGTGGTTTTCTAACACAGCAAGATTCTATCAAGCAGAGAGACTGAGGGACAACCCCCCAAAAAAAACCCACAGCGCCATTTGAACCCACATCCCCTGCAAGCAGTCTCTCCCCTGCAGTGAGGGCCATAGGGATAGGGACAGGGACAAGTGCCCCAGCCATGGTCCACTCCCATGCAAGGGATGCTGTGGGAGTGCTGACCAGTCTCTTTGGAGGCTCCCAGGGACAAGATCCTCAAGGAGTGAGGGCTCCAAACAGGTTTGTGCTAGCCCAGGATTGCCACACACAACTGCAGACTTGCAAAAGGAAGAGCCCATTGATTTGGCACCTCACAACCAAAAATGTAGAAAAAATGCACTTCAGGAAGTCACACATCACCACAAACTTTCAACTAAAACCCAGTCCAAGCAAGTGCTAACCCCTCTCACCTCCCTGGTCTAGACATGAGTGAGGCAGGAGATCAAACTGAGCTTCTTGCATCCCTGAAGTAATATTTACATGCCTTGGAAAAGCAAAGTGTGAAATAAGATGCAATAAAGCTTGGGGCTTTATACAAAATATCCACAGTCATAGAATGGTAGTGTTGGAAAGGACCTTTAGACGTCATCTAGTCCAACCACTCTGCAGAAGCAAGTCAGCCTAGATCAGGTCACATAGGAACATGTCCAGGTGAGTCTTGAAGACCTCCAAGGAAGGAGCCTCCACACCCTCCCTGGGCAGCCTGGGCCAGGGCTCCCTCACCTCACAGTGAAATAGCTTATTCTTATGTTTAAATGGATCTTTTGTGTTCCAGCTTTATCCCATTACCCCTTGTCCTGTTCCTAGTCACTATAGAAAAAAAGGGATGCCCCAACCTCCTGACATCCAATACTTAGATAATTGTAAATATTAATAGGTCTCCTCCCTCAGTCTCCTCCAGACTACACAGCCCCAGGTCCCACAGCCTTTCCTCACAAGGAAGATGCTCCAGTCCCCTGATCATCTTGGTGGCCCTGTGCTGGACTGTCTCCAGCAGTTCTCTGTCCCTCTTGAGCTGGGGAGCCCAGAAGTGGACTCAGGACTCCAGATGAGGCCTCACCAGGGCAGAGTAGAGGGGGAGCAGTCACTGAAGAGTACTAGAGATCTCCAAACCTACCAGCCCCTCAGGCACAAGTCTACTCCTTTACTTTAGGTTTGAGCAAGACCAGAAAGCCCCAGAAAAATTCCTTTTGTAATGGAAAAAGACAACTACTGCCCTGCCATCACACTCTGCACCATAGCTGAACCCAGGAGGATGCTTCCCACCAAGGTGGAGGTTACATGTGCTGTCCTTCCGTCACCCCTGGGACCCTTCCAAGTAGCAGATGAGGATGGCTGAGAGCTGTTTCCCTGCTGGGCACTGACATCACCCTTCAGCTTTTCAATCTACCTTTCCTTTCACAATAATAGCAGCTCCAAAGTAACACTAAAAGCCACGGTGTTTTTAATGTTCTCAATTTCATGTTCTCAAAAAATACACACCCCCGCAAACATCTCTCAAAAATGTATTCTCTTTTTTTCTCCCCTGCATTTCAACAACACAGTCCACTATACATTTTCTGCTTCATCTCTCAGAACAGGACTAATACTCCCAGTATAAAACCTCCAAACACACATTAACCATCCTAATACACACACACACCCGTGTTCCAAATGCTGTCAGACAAAACCACAGAAAAGACAGTATGAAAACAAACTTTACTAAAGTAACTCAGCAAAGGGTTTGTCAAAATAAACACATGTTTTACAGCATCAATGATGCTTTAAAATTAAAGCTGTTCAGGGAGAGATTTTCTCACTCTATACAGCTGTGGATCAGCTTCCCTTGCAGACTATTCATCCCTTGGTGCTGCCACAGGGAGAGCAAAGGGCTCTGCAAGAGCCTTACCCAAACATCTACCCCAGTCAGCTGAGGGTCTCTGGTGCCACCCTGCTGAGCTTCTCCAGAATCTTCAATAAAATTAGGCATTTAAATACTTCATGCATGGCTTGGATACCAAAATCCACCAACAGTAACAGCATTCAAATAGGAACAAGTGCAAACACACAGCTCCCTACATTGCTCATCTCCATTCCCTGCAGTTGTCCCTGGGGTGCTCAGTGTACCCTGAAGAGCAGATGCTGCCTGAGTTAATGCAATTAACAAGTCCACCTGGAAAAGAGGCAGACAATCAGCTCAGGAAACAAAGCAGCAGTGTAAGAGCCCTTACCTCCACCACATTCAGCAGCCACCTGAAGTGACCGAGTGCCTGCTGAAGCCCGGGCCTGCCATGGCCTCCCCAGCCCATGAGGATCAGGTCTCCTGGAAGTCTGGGCTGACAGTACAAAGTCTTTTGCTTTGAGATTTGACCTGCTGCAAGTTATTGAAGTTTTGAAGCATTTAATTTGCAGAAATGAACCAGCATGTGGAAGTTTTTGTGACTGCTGATCAGCTTCCACAAGGCAGGCCTTCCAGAGACCGACAGATGGAACGTGAACCCTTCATGCACTGTCTGCAGTTGCAACACCCAGAGAGCCACCAGCAAAATAAGCCAAACCAGATGTGCCTGACAGACAACATGGGAGCTTACAGGCAAAGAAAACCTAGTAATTCACCTGCCCTCAAAAGAAACCTTGTAATTTGTTAGCCTTGTCCAAAAGGTGGTCTCCAAGAAACTCTCTGCACCGACAGTGCCTTGGATGCATTGGCAAAGGAGCAGCTCAGTGCAAGCAGGGTTGCAGCTGCTCTCCTGCCTGCACATGCCTTTTAGGAGACTCAGAGCTGGAAGAAAGCAATGTTATCAAAGGAGCCATTTCCCAGACTCACTACCAGTCTCCTTCCACATGTAGCACAGGAGACCCTGAGCTCAAGTTCTTGTATCAAGGGGCACTCAAGGACTTATTACCCTCAGACACTGACCCCATGACTGCAAAAACCTCAATGGGTTGTTTCTTCCTTAGGCTGTTAAATGCTGCTTGGCGGATCTTTAGGTGAGGGTGGAGGAGGGCAGTGCTGCTAGTGTTTTGTAGTCCCTTGCATTACAGAGGAAGGCCTAGAAGATGAAAGCCAAGACTACGACAGACCTCGTTGCATTATTCTGAGCTGCAGCAACTTCACCTTCTATTCCCACTCGGGCATTGCCCAGTGACCCAGCAAGCCACAGGCAAAGCCAAAAGGGCACGTGCACCCAGGCTCTGGGTGAGCCAAGTCCACCACAGCCAAGCAGCATGGTTCTGGGATGGGTCAGGCACCAGCACCCTGCCTCAGCAGGCTTTCCCTACCTCCTCACTCAGTGCTCTGCTCTGCCAACCCCCCTTCTGCCTTCCCTTCCACCAGCCATCAAGTCTAACCAGGCTCCTCACTGACAACCCCACAAAAAGTGCACAGAAGGGAAAAGCAGCAGCCACCCACTTCCCGACCGACCCCCTACCCTTTCCTGGACCCATCAACTCCAGCTCTGTGTCCCCACAATACCATCCCCCTTCCCTGACTACAGCCACCAATTCTCCTCCATTCCTCACCACCAAGGGGAACTCAACCACTTCCCACATTACTGTGTTCCCTTTAACCTGGGACAAACTGGTGCTAGAAAATTCTTCTGCCATTTTCACCCCTGGAACTCCTCTGTGCCAAGGTCTGCCGGGCTGATACATCAAATAATCAAACTGGATCAGCCATATAACATTCTTACAAGGGACCAAAGCGACTAACGGGCTGTACAAAGAAGCTGTTGGTCTCTGCAGCACTGCTCTGCTGTCCACCATACACCTCATGAAGGAATAGCATTCAAAAGCACTCCAGCCTATCGAAATCAAGTTCTTGCCCCATAAATGTAATTCAGAGCTAACACTGCTACCTCATGCCCTGCATGACCAGTCAGGAGCAATTTCTGCTAAGTTTTGAGGAAGTAAAGCCACAGTGAATTACAGCTCTCTTGCAAAGGTAACAATCTTTCACCCAATAATTTGAATTCTCTGCATTATTTTCCTGCATCAGATCCAACCAAGTAAAACTCCTGTGCAAACTTAAGTTTAAAAACAAGTAAAAAGTGTTCCAATGTCTGGAGAGATAACAAGGGAAAAGCTAACTGCAGCTCTCTGAGCACCAGGGAAGGCTCCTGACCTTCCTCCCAGCCACGCAGAAACAACTCTCTCCACGAGGTCCAAGTCTAAGGTCTGAGAAATTCCTGCTGTCGCAGTGAGAGTTATCAAGATGAAATAGCAACTTGCAGTGCAAGCAGCTTGTAAAAGCATTACTGTTTTCAGCAGCAGGAAGGAATTCCCTCGATTTCCTAGGCCCTGTTAAAAGAGCATAAAACCAGACATTTTTAGGAAAGCCATATAAGCCATCACAGTATGAAAACATAGGACAGGCAGAGACTGTAGCAGAGCTCCTGGGAAGATCACAGCCCCCTGGATGCATTCAGGAGCAGAGGCTAGGACTAAACAGAAATAGTTTCTCAAGGTGTTCTACCTCCATGTCAGTGTGCTCTTTGTGCCTGTGCCATCCATGTTCCAACACTGGGGTCCAGGGACAGAGCAGCTCTCTGCACATTCCCTTTGAACATGCAAGAGGAACCAAGAGTGGCTAACCTAGGAGGGCAAAATCCTCAGTGCTGAGAACAGGCCCTGCAAAAAACCTGCTGAGGTATCTGCTGGACTCAGAGTAGGACAAAACAGTTCACTAGTGCCAAGCTCCGCTTATTCCAAAGGTGAGGTCAGTGTGATTTCTTGTAATCGAAACAGTCGGCCTCACAGCCCTTTACCCTGCTGCTGCTGGCAAGACCTCCAACCAAGGCAGCAAGAAAAGATAACCTCCCGACCCACGCAGGCATCGCCTCATACCTGCTGCCTCACAGGGCTTCAGAGCAGCAGGGACCCGTGCAGACATGAGAGTACCTCCCGGAGCCTCCAGCCACTGCATCCCCAGCAGCCCTGCCGTGCCTCAGCCCCAGCTCACCGCAGAGCTGAACAATCGGCTGCCTTATCCAGCACACAATGGCCACGATGAGACAGACCCACATAATCACCCCAGCCACGGCAGGCACAAAAGCGAGCGGGCGCCGGGGAACAGTGTTGAATGAAAGAGGAGCTGCTGTATTTGTGCCATCAGCTGGGGCTCTGGCCATTTAGTTTTCAAGGTGGCTTTGGGAGCCCAGGGATGTAAATTGTTAGGGTGGTGTGTGAGGGAAGACAGGCAGGTATTGGATGTGAGCTGGGAAGGAGGCAGCACTGGCTGTTTACATTGGATCGTTCTGCACAAACTTGAGGCCAGAAGAAAATTTCAGTTCCGTAGGAGGAAACCTTGATGATGGACAGAGGCAAGGAGCTGCAACAGGAACTGCATCAATCCAAGCACAACACAAACATTAGCCCCAAAAGCTCTAGACACCCTGTAGGTACCAAGTGTGCTGACAACAAACATGAATTTCTTCCTGCATTTCCGTCTCAAGCAGACTGAGGGCACGCTGGCGTTACCTGGGCTGCAAGGAGCCAAGCACAACGGCCAGCTGGGCAGCGGGCCAGCACTGGGGTAGGCAACCCAGAGTTCAGGCAAGGCTCCCCTTCTCTGTCCCCAAAGGGCACCAGGAGCAGTTCTGCAGCTTTTCCAGCCAGCAGGAGTGCCAGCTCCACACCAATGCGCTGAGACAGCACCCAAAAGTGGAACTGTCCCAGTTTTCTCCTGGCATAGGCACACAACTGCTCGAACACAACAAGTCTCAGCAACACCGATGAATTTTTTTTTCCCCCCTTCAAACTGGGAGCTCAGGGACAGGCTCAGCCCAGCTCTGCCCCTCGCCACACTGACAGAACACTTTGTCACAGGGATGCCCAGATCCTTGCTGCCATCACACCACAGGGACATTTTCAACCCAGAGGAACTGATATGCTGCTTGTTTAGAACAGGCTGGCTCCAGCCCTGGTGCTGCCAGCTGCTGATCCCTGTGAGCAGAGGTCTGCTGTAGGGGACCCTTCCTAGCAGCCTGCAGCAGATGAAAGCCCTTCCAGCCTAGGCTTCAGCTGGTTCAAGCTCACTTGCAGCTTCAGGTCCTGTTTATTTATCTGAATCTTTGAAATTAAGGTAGAATCAATGAATAGATTAATTGCTCTTCTGTCCATGGTTCAGTTGTTGAGCTGCAAGTCCTTCCTCAGTCACTTTGCCAATACATCCTGGAAGGGATGGATTTAGCACAGAGTCTTCTCTTGGCTCTATAACAGTCAGAGAAAACCATCCTAGCCCTACCCCACCACACATGGTAGTGTGAGCAGGCCAGAGGTCCACAGAATACACCACTGGCAGCAACCCTCAATCACATACCATGTGGTCAATGTATTAAACTCCCCAGCTCTGCTCATGTCTTCTCTCACTCGCTCTTCTTCCAAGCTCCTCCTTACCACTCTGGCCCAAAAAACAACTCTTAAGTGCTAAGAGGACAAGCCCAGCTGCCCCAGGAATACTTGGCTGGGTTTTAGTGATGGAACATTTTTGGCTGAAAGAGAGAAGAGGGGGAAAAAAAAAAAAAAAAGGAAGCTCTTCTGTCACCTGATGGGGGGATGACTCACAACACCACTGATATCCATGGGCGGGTGGGGACAGGGACTATCTTCACCTCTCTGCCTCCTATTCCAGCAACACAGATAGCAAGAACATTGGGTGGGACGTGACTGTTATCCAAGGTCCATCCAGGGAATGGCTTCTGGGCACAGAACTGGTTTTCAACAGCATTTTATACCCTACACTATCTCCAGCACCTCTTGGACTGGTGACCACACAGCAGGAAAAAATTAATTAGATAACTAAAACGGGAACAAAATCATCCTTATAAGAGAAGTTTCCTTCTCAAACTGTACAGCTGTTCCCTCTGGGAAAAGAGAAGCTCATCCACAGCCACACCATGGCTCTTGGAGAAAACAATCCCTGCGCCTGCCCCACAAAGGGCTGCAGGATGCATCTGATAAAACAATCGCTGGCCCCGCAGCAGCACATGAACGCAACGAGGCCGTGTTTATAGAGGGAGCAGGCGGCAGCTGCACCACCCATTAGCACCGGTGTGAAAGTCTCTTCCAACGGATGCAAGGAGCTTGGCGGTCAGCCCATTGGGACAGTAAAGCCCTGGGCCATCACGAGGAGGCCCAAGATACCTGTCCTCACTCAGGCTGTGTCTAGGAAATGAGCCCCAGCAGCAGGGGCCATTTCACGCCATCCAACCCACACTGAGCGCCAGGAAAGGCTCCCGAAGCCCAGCAGCAGCCAAGGGACATCATCTGTGAATAGAAACCCACAGAAGTCACCTTGAAAAGCACACAAAGATCTCCTTGGGATGTCCAAGCTAGGAATGGCACAGGCAACACCAATGACATTTCAAGGAGAAACTCCCATTAGCAAGATTTCTTTTGAAAGGACTGCTTTTATAGAAACGAATTGTTGCCAGAGTTCGGTTGAAGGCCAAACCGCAAGCCTTGGCTCCCTGCAGAAATAAGATATACCATATGAAGACAACAGCTGCTTTCTGAGGCACGAGCCTTCCCGTATCTCACTGGAGATGGGCGCACGGCCGCACAGCCACGGGCACTAGGTGCTGGCTGCTCTGCTACTCCAGTCCCCTGCGAAGCACACTACGAGAAAGAAGACAGGAACGCATACACTCTCCTACTAAAATACGCACTTCTCATCTTCCTACTTGACAAAAAGGAGCACGATTTCCACCAGGGAGAGAGCCGAGACAGCCAACACTTGGCCAACACTCCAGTTGTTCAAAGCAAACTCAGCGGCGGGCAGGTAGCGGGCAGGCAGCAGGCTCGCCGCCCCGCTGCTCGGCTCTGGCAGCGGCAGCTCGGGCCCCGCCGGCCCGGAGCGCGGCCGGTACCTCCCGCGGCTCCCCCGCGCACCTGCAGCCCCGCGTGCGCCCGCTCCGACGGACGCGAGCGGGCGCCGGGCGCCCACCTCCCACGCGGGGCAGCCGCTCCCTCGCTCCCTTCACCGGCTGCGGGCTCTCCCCAGCGCCCGGCCGCGGGGGCTCCGGGCCCGGACCCCGACCGCCCCTCTCCGTGCTGCGGCCGCCGGGGATGCCGCGGCCCCGCCGGGCGCGGATTACTCAGCGTTTCCATCGGGAGACGGCGCGTCCCCGCCCCGAGCCCCGGGCCTCGGCCCCGCCGCTTACCGATGCCCGGCGCCACATAGACGAAGTAAAGGAAGGAGGAGGAGAGCGAGAAGAGGAATAGCGCGGCCAGCAGCGAGCGCCGGGGCAGCAGCCGCCAGGCGCCGCGGGGGCCGCGGGGCCACCGCATGGCCGATGCGCCGCTNGCCCCGGGGACCGGCTGCAAATTCCCGCCGCACGTTCCCGCCGCGGCGGCGGGACCCGGACACCGCGGGCACGGACCGCCCCGAGCCCGGGGCCGCCGGCTGAGGGCGCGCTCATGTGCCAGCGGCACGCAGACGCCGGGCTGGGCACGGCTGGTGCGCCCGGGATACAGCGCGCTGGCCTCGCAACGCCCGGCCGTGGTCCTGGGACACCCACCAGTGGTCCAGAGGTGCCCAGCAGTGGTCCTGGGACACCCACCAGTGGTCCAGAGGTGCC
>WBNH01001639.1:0-15320 GCA_013401255.1 Urocolius indicus | reverse complement strand
TGGGACACCCACCAGTGGTCCAGAGGTGCCCAGCAGTGGTCCTGGGACACCCACCAGTGGTCCAGAGGTGCCCAGCAGTGGTCCTGGGACATCCACCAGTGGTCCAGAGGTGCACAGCAGTGGTCCTGGGACATCCACCAGTGGTCCAGAGGTGCCCAGCAGTGGTCCTGGGACACCCAGCAAGGGCATTGGGACACCCAGCCGTGGTCCTTGGGTACTACTGATGGTTCTGGTACACTGGGTAGTGGCCCCAGCACACCTTCGATGTCCTTGGACACCCAATGATGGTCCTGAGACACTCAGCAATGGCATTAGGACACCTGGTCATGGTCCTGGGTGCCACTGATGGGCCTGGTCCATCTGACAATAGCCCCAGGACACTCAGCGATGGCTCAGGGCACCTGGCCGTAGTCCTAGGACACCCAGTCATGGTGATGGGACACCCAGTTATCAACCTGGAACACCCAACAACACCACGAGTGCGAAAGCTGACACACCTCTCCCAGCCTACCCAGGCAGCAGGGGTCTGTCAGTCCTGAGTGCCCCACAGACACTGCAGCCTGAGAGGAGGTGATGGGCACAGATGGGTGGAAGTGAACAGGGAGCAAAGTCATTGCAGTCAACGTAATAATCAGCACAAGCAGCAATCAGCAGCCCAGTCGGTTAAACAGTAATTAAGTAGCTTTGCACATGTTTGTGGGCAGTTCCTCTGATGTGTGTAGGAGGAGTTGGAAGGAGATATGGAGATACCTAAAAATAAAAACTAGGAGTGAAGAAATGCTGTCCTCATCAGGGGAGCCAAAGGAAGCAGCTACAGAGCAGATGGGGCCCAGTCCAGTCCACAGAGCTGTACGGGTTTTGCCTTATTTATGATTGCAGGATCTGTGCAACTCAGACTGTTTGGAGGAGGACAGAGGGAGATGTAATTCCTTATTTCACCAACAGATAGAGGTGAGAAAACCAAGCCTGGATCCAGGCCCAGAGCAGGAAGAGGGGCTGTGGACAAGGCATGCAGGAGGGTCTGGCTGCCTCCACCCAGGGAGGGCAAGGAAGGCCTGGAGGAACAATAGGCTGTGGGATGGGAGATGGGGACAGATCGTCTGCCAGGACAAGCCCACTGTGACCCCAACGGTCTCTGCACCCCAGGGGTGAGTCTCTCCCTGGCAGGGAACGAGACATTGCTCAATCCATTGCTCTGACCCAGCCAGCTAGTGACTGCCCAACTGTGGGCTGGGGGTGCCCAGCACCAGCTGATGTCAGGTTAAAGGGCTCTCCAGGTACAGCTGTGCGTCACAGTAATCTCGGGAAGGATTAGCCCCTCTTCCAGCCTGGGTGCAGTAAGGGCACATGAAAGAAACAGTTCCCACGTTCCACACATGGGACGCTAACACACTCCTGTTAGATACATAGATTCCCAGAGGAGAGAGGAGATTAAAATGAAGTGGAAAAGGTCAGGGATTAGTGGAAAAGTAGAAATCTCTCTTGAAAAGGTAAGGCGTTTATTTTCTTAATGTGCCAAGGTGCAGAAGGGTCTCAAGGACAAGGGATCCCAAAGAGACAGGAGGCTGAGGAGGAAAGCAGAGATTTCTGTAGAGCTGCCTGAACTTCAGGAACAAGGAAACTGGTACTCATTTTCCAGGATTGCCACTTTACCACCACCTTCATTTGAATAAATTACATCCTGAGCCCTATTAATTTCTGGCAGCCCACAATTCTCCAGCAGAACTGTGTGGCCAAGTGGTTGTTGGATTTGCTGTTCGCAAAATAGGGGTTTTTTTCCACCTCTTAAAAGGACGCCTTGGGCAAGGAAACACAAGAAAGTTTCTTGCTTGGTTTATGATTTGTTTGATGCAGACATAGTCAAAGGTGAGGCATCATTGCAACCGGTAATCTAAGCTTTTGAACATATTTAATTAGCAATGACATTGCTGGAGGAGCCACCCAGAAACTGGATGCCAGGCCCAGGCTGCCACAATGTGGACTGTCAAAGAGGAGTGGAGTCAGGGAAGCCCTGGAGCCATGCCAAGGCATGCTTACCCTGCTGCCAGGCACTGACTCACCTGCCAGGGCTCAGCTCAGTCCCCAGTCAACCCACTTCATTTTCCCCTGCTTTTTTTTTCCTCTCTTTTTCTCCCCACTCTTCCCCTCTGCTGCATCCCAGCTGAGGGATCAGAACATCAGTCAAAGCCATTTTCCCACCCTTTGCTTCTTCCAATAAAATAAAATAAAACTAAACAGGAAGTTTAAAAGTTTGGGATCATTCCATAGGGCCAGGTTAGGACTTTGGAACTGGAGCACTTCCAAGCAGGGCTGTTGCAAGGAATGTGAGGGTGGCTCATGCCCAGGAAGTCCCAGCTCTGCTCTACCACTTTCCTCCACCTGCTCTGCTCCAGCCTGTACCAGCTACTCTCTCCCTCCCTCTCTCCCAGCTTGTACTGGATAAGCAAAGTCCCACTTTCTGTAGTACTGGTGGTGTCTGAGACCCATTAAGGAAGGCATCTGTGAGCAGCTCTGCCAGCAGCCCAAAGGGGAAGGTGGCCATGAGCAGGAATGGAGGGACGGGTCCTGCCAGTGCACTTACACACACAAGAAGATGTAGCTGCACCCTTAGAGCATGTCTCCATATAAAAAGCATTCTGTATCACTGGAGGGAGAGCTCTGTTTTGATGGCTTGGGGCTGCCCCAGTGCAAAAGAGGTGCTTGGAGGGAGGGTACCAGCTCTGTTGCACCACACGCAGTCTGGAGAGGTTGGAGCGGCGTTTTGTCACCAACACAGTCGTTCAAGTGCTCTGCGTGGGAGAACAACCTGGCAACTGTCATTGCCTAGTCTTGATGCCAGATGCCTGACAGGCTGGATCCTTACACCCAGCCACCATGGGAGAGGGCAGCCAGGGTCTGCCTTCTGCCAGGAGCAAACCCACCTGCCCACAAAGTGCCCCAAGGTCTCAGACCTTGGCCAGGCCTTGCCATGTGCTCCCAAAAGCCAGTGGGGAACAAGCAGGGCTGGGGATCCGAACCTTATGCAAGAGCTGACCCCAGAGCAGGCAGACAGGTAAAAGGGCTGCTGTGGGGAACATAATCCTCAGGTTTGGGGTTGAAATGATTTTTAAAGGGCTGTCCCACTCTGACTTCACATCCTTTATTGTCACTACACAGAGGCTTGACGTGGACTATCCAGTCTGGGAGGATAATCTTTGTTCTGCCACTTTGACAAAGGACAGATTGTAGCAAGGATGTCACAGACCTCAGTAGTGTTTTGTGGTCTTTCTTACAGTCTCTGGAGCTTCTGGCACCTTCAGCTCCAATGGCAGAGACTTTCCAGAACAGACTCTATCCTGTGATTAGAAAGACACCTCCATTTATAAAGGTGAGGACAGTCAGCATTGCACCATGTCAGCCCTCCAGCTGCTCGACAATGCTGTTTACTTTAGATATTTCCTGGCTTCTTTGCTGCCTGACAATTTGTGAGTAGGAACCTGAGTTGTGTTGCTCAGACAGAGATGGAGACTTGGGATGGACTGGATGCTGACCAGCTCTCGGCTTTGTAAAAGCAATGTGCTCCCTTTATTTTTCACTTGAAGTCTCTTTGCAACGTAAAGCTTGCTCAAGCTGCATTTAAAGTCAACACAGAGTCATGTCTTGAGCAGGAGCAGGACACAGAGGATGCATGTATAGTAGGAATGTAAGTATTTTCTGTATGTACATCCACAGACACAGGATATATAATAAATACTTAGCATACTGCTTGCTGTGGGGCAGATGGTAGACATAATTCTTGATGCAGCAGGTTTTCAGAAAGACACAACAGGGTGTGTACTGAGTTTGGCAATGAGAGCACACCTAAGAGGCCCTGGCATTTTCAGCTGGGTGTCAGACCACTGCCACCCATGGGCACTGCTATTTTGTCTCACATCTATGTGTCAGAAGTAACAGAGAGGAAACCAAAGGCAGATATTTGTTTATTAAGATGGAAAAACTCCACTGAACGCTGCAAGGTGCTCCTTGCCAGAAGAATTGCTCTAGACCAGTCCTCAGATTATGCCAGCGACTCCACTTTCTAACAAGGCTATTAGTAGTCTGCTCTTAATAGCACCTGTACATGTGCCTAACCACAGGGATGGCTCATTCTACCACAGTCAACAGAGGTGTCATAGCTCCCCAGAGGAGCCAAGATTGACAAAAACGATTTTGCAGAGCTCCATGTTCACTTGGAAGGTGGCTCTGTCAGAAAAACAGCGTAAAACATTAAGCTTGTCATGGCACTTTGCAGAGATGTAATTTGATTCTGTTGCCTCTGCGTCAGCCCACCTCTGATCTATCCCCATCAAAGTGGACTTGTGCAATCACTCATAAAATGCCTTTGAGATCTGAATATTCTGTTAAGGGAACGTATCAGGCTGTACTTTCCAAAATTTCCCAAGGCAGGAAACTTCAACAGACCAGAGATAAAATTATTGTGTGATTTACTGTGAGTAATTTAGCTACATTTTAAAATATGACTTTAAAACATTCTCCTTAAAAAATATTGCCAAATAGCCCAAATTGTCTGAGATTCAGAAAATAAACAGACTGTTTTCAGCATACCAAGAGGTCACTGGATCCAGCCTTGTTTGTGGATGGTGTGGAAGAGTGCTGCTCTTCCCTGGTCTGTGAGGGACTGCAAGGATGATGGGCAAAAACAGAAGAAAGGGCCATGGACACACAGAAATGAAAGTCTACCTAACTCCTTCCAGGTGCTAGGGATGCAAAAAAAACCATCTGGACTGTTCAGACACACAGCTGGATTTCAAAACTAACAGTGGAGGCAAGAAAGAGGGATGGAACTCTGCCTCTATTGCAGCCACCTGTAAAAAAGACTTCAGAACCTTACACCATGTAGAAATGTGGCTGCCTTCTGGAAATCTGGGGACAAGGACAACCAGGAACAAAAGAACATTTCAGAAGAAATTGCTTTCTATTAACTCATAATTACATAATGCAAAATTAACTCGCAAAAGCCAGCGGCTTAATTGGATTCCCAAGCGGGGAAGACTGTTGCATGGTGAATAAGAAACTTCCACAGCTACATTAAATACAGCATTTCAAATATAGCACACAAATTCTTCTGATGTGAAGCAAAAAAAAAGAAAGCCCATTACCTTCAATAGCTACAGCCAAGGGGATTTTAACCATTTTCCACTTAATTGCTGAGCAGTGCCAGACTAGTCAGCTGACCCTACAAAACAGCTCCTTTCTGGTCACCTCCTTGCACTTCCAGCTACACAGCTGAATCCTAATTGATTCTGTGAATATATTTGGATATTTTTCTGGAGCAATGTATAAAGGCTTCCACCCATCTTAACCTTCCTCCCAGCTTGGATTTTGATTAACTGGATTAAATCTTTAATTAGAAAGGCAAAGAGCTGAATCTCTTGACCACCCAGGCATTGCTCTGTAATCATTGCCCTTTGATGTACAAGGAAAGGGCTTGTAGGACTTTCTTAAAACGTGTGCAGCCTTTCACTTCTCTTAAAAATCATAGCAAGGTCAGGCTGTGTTCTGGTGATGGTTGCTTAGAGGCAGTGCAATGAACATTGCACAAGGTGATTCTTGCTCATCTTGATCTGATGAGGGGAAGGGAGGCTTGCTTTGCCCTCCACAGCCAACAGGACCATGGGTGTTTGTTTTCCAGGTCTCTATGAAAATCAAAGCGCTGGAGAGTTGGCCCTGCTGTCCCATGCTTGCCTGCACGTGCTAGCTCCAGCAGCAATCCCTGAGCAGTGACTGCCTGGCTAAATGTTTGCTGTGATGAGCTGTAACATAGCTGTGGGAAGAGCTCCCGGTCACAGCCACTGGGGACCACAGCTCTGTGGGAGCTGCCAGTTGCATCGTGGTGGGCACCAGACAGGACCATACTCTGCATGTCTTCCTCCTCTGTGGAGCACTGACATGGTGCTGACACAAGGCAGGTAACACGGCCACGCTGCGTGTCAGTGCCGGGTGAGAGATGTGCCTGCTTCAGCCACGCTCCCTTTCCCCTCCAATAACCTGTGATTTGACAGAGCACTCAAAGATCCATTTAAAAGTTAACAGCTTCAGCAGGGCCGAGGCACGTGCTGAATCAAGTCTCAGGAAGCAGCTCAGCCCGTGAGAGCGATCTGCTAGAGCCATCAACGCCGCCCTTTCGGATTCCCTCTCCTCTAGGCTTAATTACCACCTGCTTCCCGCACTGGCTTCATTTGTGCCATACGCTTTTATTTTTCCCTGAAGGTGCATTTGCACCTTTACTATAATTATTTTATTCTGAGGAAATCCTAATGATTTTCCTTCATGCTTGATTGTGTTCCTGTTTGCAGTGGGACTCCTGCTGTCGCTCTATAAATATCTGATGCTGAAGCCTTGCAAAAACGGGAAGAAAAGGTGAAGTCAAGCTGAAGAGACCTTTACTAGCTCTAAAAACAGCTGCTGCTCTTGCTGCTGCAACTGATTTATGCCTCATCTGGAGAACAACAGTTCAGAGCCCAGAATCGTTGCCTCCAATGATTTATTTGGCTGTGATGGAGTTTGGCGAGGTTCTGTAAGTTTTTTGCATGGAAGTGTCACTCTGAGGGAGGTTTAATTGCTTTCAACGAGGATGGTGATGAGAAGCCTAGGAAAAGCCATTTGCATACATTTTCTTGAATGCCAAATGTGTAACTTCCTCCAGGCTCAGGCAGTCTGAGGCTGCTTCCCTGCATTACTCAGCTTTGCTGGGTGCTTCTGAAAAATTAACAACCAGAAATTCCCCAGCATGGAGCGGAAAGAGAAACTCGGGGCCAGTTGGTTTGAATGTAGGCTTACTTGTAACAGCTACACCAGCAGGACTCTGAATATGGAGCTGCAAACTATAAACACAGACCGCTCCAGGCTCCCCGGTGTTCAGGGCTCTACAGCCAACACTGCTTGCAGAAGCTCAGGGTGAAGGGTGAAGGAAAGGGCTTGGCACTGCCTATTCCCAGGGTATCAGCTTGATTTGCTGAGCAAAAGAAAATAAATTAATGATTTCAACAGTACAAGGCCAGCATCAAAGAGCTGAGCTGCCAGCAAGGGCAAGGCACACACCTGTGCAATGCAGCACCTGCACCTCTGCTCACACACTGTCTTCTGGAAAACACCAGAGTCGTCCCTCTGATGACCTTCACACAAAGCTCAGAGGTACCACATGCAAATCCCTTGTCCTTCTTTCTCCACAGAATTCAAGGACAAAGTATCTCTCAAGTGGCCTTGGAGATTTACACAGCGTCAGTCACAAAAATCTGATCTAAATATGTCTGTACTACACTGCATATCTTGCTCTGCAGGGCAGTTCATTTTTGTAAACAGCTAATGCTGTGAAGCATCAGCTGTTGACATAAGCAGAGCCCTGCTTACAAGTATGAAATAGGTATTGATTGAATGGCCTCAGTGCAAGGGATTCCAAGGCACCTGGAAGAGACTTATTTCTGAACTGCCACCATCCCCCTAGGCGAGCTCGCTGCCTGCATGCACTTCCCCAGATACATGCTCTTTCTCAACCTAGATGTTGTACCTGGAGAGAAGAGTTATTTACAGCAGGCTGGGATTTGCAGGCTGGATGGCAGTGCTGTACAGCAGCCTCAGCTGTGCTGCCACACAGTAAAAATCAGGAAGAAGTACAGCATTTTTCTGTCCATCACACAGTGAATGTGCTGCAAGACCAACACCTTCTGGAAGCATCAGATTTGTTGTGGAGGTGCAGTTGCCTACGTGTGTGTGATGGATCAGCACCTTTCGAGAGCAATGGATTTGCTGAGCGCGTATAAACCATCTGCCCAGGAAAGCCACAAAGAAAGGCAGCAGCCCCAATCCCCACAGCCCACAGCAGCATTCCTGCTCATCCACAGGGACAGATGGCAGTCATGTCAGCATGGATCATGACAGAGGCAGAACATTTCCTTATAGACACCACGTTTCTGGTGCGATGAGGTTATTTGTGCCAACCTGCATGTTGTGACATGGCACCATTTGTCCTGCCAGCCAAATTTGGGGTTGGCTTCAAATGTGTAGCTGTGTATGTGCTGTGTGTCCGTCTGAAGAACAGCAACAAGGGTTGAGATCCACGATCAGGTTGAGCATCCTCTGAGCTCAAGATCTCAGACCAAGCCCACACCAGGGTCTGCAGCTGACAGTGCAGAATGACCCTGGATGCAGGGCAAGGCAGGAAAGGCAGAGCATCACCTCCTAGCACAGAAAAAAACCAATGGAAACCGTAGCAAAACACAATATCATCATGTAAATTGTGATTTAATCAAAACCCAGGGCTCATATTTGCTGTTCTGAACAACCTGAGCGCCTACATGATGTAACTGCAGCCAGAAATATTCCAATTAATGGACAGGCTCAGTTTTCGAAGAACAAAAGTGGAAGTGATAGCTTCCTTACTTCTTGCTGTCACCCAGTTAAAGCATTGTAATTCACTGGAGCTGATGTCATCTACATATCCTGCCTTCCTGAAACACAAGCTACGGGGCTTATTAAAGGGTTTGGCCCTGACTGCTCCATGTCCCTGGACAATCACCACCTCACTCCCTGCACTACCAGCATGACTGCTGGTTTCAGCAAGGTTCAAAGAGTTCCTGGTCTTATGCAACCTCTATTAACTATTCACAAGAGCTCACTGCAGTTAGCAGACGAGTTTGCTTAGAACAGTGCCTAGTTACAACAACAAGCCAGGCTTGGCTTTGCCATGGGCCCATGTTTCTCAAATAAACTGAGAAAAAGAAGAAATTACGGTGTGCAGTTCATTGTACACAACCTGGAGTTAAGCTGTTTAGTTTGTAAGGGTATTTTAAACTAAACAAACAGCTTTTTGTTAACATTTTCACTAGTGCTGCAGATTTCTAGGTTTAGAACAGCACCACTTTGAGCCAGCACCACTTCATTGGGGCAGAAGGATTGGATGTTATATACATCTCAGTTGAAACTCAGAGACCATGCAACCATACTTCTGGCAGCGTCTCTGAAATTCATCAGAGTAATATCAGACAAAGGCCTGACCCTCGGGCTTTCTCTTGGCTTTGAAAGCAGGAGGAGCTGCAGGCTTACAGCTTCATCTTGACCCACAGCCAGGGAGAGACATGGAACGCAGCACTATGGCAATAGGCAAGGCACCCACTTCAACCCATGTGCCATGGCTGGATCGATGAGGCAGAGAGGAGTGGATGGATCTATTGCAAATGTCATTGCAGGGGTGAAGGGAGGCTGCTAGAGCTGACACCTTCTTGGAAAACGAGGAGGATCCTAGAAGAATGGCCTTTCCAAGGAAAGAAATAACTCCTTTGCCCTTGGCTCTTGGTCTTTTTTTCACTAGTTTCTTCCTCCAGCACTTCCAGACTGGGTCTGGCTGGGGTGGAGTGCAATTTCTTCAGAGGTGCTGGTCTGGTGCTATGTTTTGGTTTTGTGACTAAACCAGTGTTAATAATGCCCTGGTGGTTAACCTGCTGCTGAGCAGAGCTGGCATGGTATCAAGGCCTTTTCTTTCTCCCACTCCACCCCAACAGCAAGGAGGCTGGGGTGGTGAGAAGCTGTGGGGGACACACAGTGGGACACCTGACCTCCAGTGACCAAAGGGATATTCCATGCCATAGGATGCCATGCTCAGCAGTAAAAGCTCAGGGACAGGAGAAGGAAGGAGGGATATTCAAGGTTATGATATTTGCCTTCCCAAGTAACCCCTACGTGCTTCCCTGGGAACAGCCAAACACCTCTGTGCCGATGGAATCAGTGAAATGCATTCCTTCTTTGCTTTGCTTGCTCATGTGGTTTTCCTTCACTTATTAAACTGTCTTTATCTCAACTCACTAGTTTTGGTTTTTTTTTTCTCATTTTTGCCCTCCAGTTCTCTCCTCCCATCTCACTGGAAGAGAGCGAGCAGCTGGCTGGGTGTTTACCAGCTCACCACAGCCAGACAGATTTCTTTCTATTCATCTCTTCTGTTCCTTTTGTTATATATCCCCTCTTTCCTATGGGTTAGTTACCATTCTTGCCAGCGTCCAATCTTTGTAAATGTTGCCTTTTCACTTCTCTTCAGTGTGTACTTCTCCCCTTACCTCTGCTCCAGGCTGCAGGAGTGATGTTGCTCTATCCAGAGCAAGACCGGCCATAAGTGAGAAGCAATGCCCCTATGATATGGGGCCCACGTGTTGTATGTCAGAAGTGATTTGTGTAGTAGGTGTGAACAGGAGCTGTGTTTTATCAACACAGCAATTGCTGTCCTAATGAGGGATTACAGAGATAACAGAAGCAGCAGAACATTCTTCTAGGGAGACACTTCAGAAGAATGCCCATAAACCACCAGCAGCTGACTCTAGTGGAGAGGAGACACAAATGAAAGTGTGGCTGCTAGTCAGAGCAGGAGTCAGCACATGTCCAGTATTCTTTTTCTCTTTGCTATCACTTTGCTGGATAATGAACTGGATACTTGCATCATATCAGCGGTGAAACTTCTCTCTCACAGTAGAGGTACCATAGGGGAGCCTACCAAACAATCCAGGTCCTACTGCTTGGGTTCCCAACAACTTGCTAAACAGCACTGGACAGAGATCTCTGCCTTTCTGGCTGCATCAGGGCTACTGAGCAGAAGCAGGCTGGAGGTTGGGAAGACCCAGCTGGTGGGAAATCTGCATGCAGTCATAAACCACACTTTGGAGTGCCCACCCTAGGTCCCTCCTTGTGTCCCAGCTGCCTTTGCTTGTACCATTCCATTACTGGCAAAGGCCGGGTAAGTCTGGCAACCCTCTTGGAAAGGGCCCTGCATTGCCTTCTGCAAGGGCTGGCAGGTTTGGAGGCAGCTCAAGAGCAAGCTGCTTCTGTGAGCAAGAGACAACAAGTCCTGGGAGTGCCCAGCAGCTCCAGGCTACTGCCGTGAGCGAGAAATACAGTTGTTTGTACAGTTGTTCTCTTTTCCCTTTGCCATTTGTTTACAGACATGTCACAGCAGATGCTTTTACCAGTACAACGGATACTTGGACTCATTTGGGGCTGCCACCAGTAACTGTAATCCAGCTAACAAAACACTCTGTTTATCAGAGTTGTCAAAAAGATTTGTTAGTCCCTACTGACAGGAGGTCTTTCACGCCAGTCTGTAACAAGGAAGGAGGAAGAACATTGTATTTATACACCAACAAGAATGTAATCCAAAGGATACCTAAACACTGCCTACAACAAAAAGGTATTCAGCATTAAAAACAACCTCTAGCTGAGGGGCAGGCAGTGAGGGACTGCTGTGGGAGGGAGGAAAGCAGGGGAGAGGCGAGGCCAAGCTTCCTGCAGCTGGTATTCAGGTTTCACCTCCTGGGTGATGAATGGCTTCCGCCTGGGGAGCAGCTGCTGCCTGGCCACGTAGGGCCCAGGGAACTCAATGCTTATGGACCTGCATCCAAGGAAGCTGGTGGCAACCAGGTCCAGAACAGAAAAGGAGACTGCTCTGCTCCCAACCCAGTGCAAGCAAGGGACAGGTTGCCAGAGAAAGCTGCAGATCTGTAGTTTCCACAATTTCAATGTACTGAATTGTGGCTGGAGAGGCTGCTGGGAGCGGGATCACATCTGCTTGCTCTCTAGAGAAATCTCTCAAGATGTCTACTGATGGCCTCTGCTGGCTATCTGTAGGGGAAGAGGGGCATGTTGGCTTTTAAAATTCTAATTCCAGCCTGATCATAATTGATTTTTCAATTCTTAGATATTTGGTTTGGTTTCTTTTAGTTTACAAATGATAGTTTCTACTGTTGGCATCTTTTTTGTCTGTCATCCCCTCTTGGTGGGGATTTGCAAAGTGCCATCAAATTCTGGGATGGATATACATGCACCAAATACATAAATACATTCCAAAAATCACAGATGTGGCAGGGTGCATGAGGCTAGAAAAAAAAGCATTGAGCAGCCCTTTAAATTTGAAGCTAGAGTGACTTGAAGAAGACATGCAAGAAGAAATGGAAAAGAGCAGTACTTTGTCATTGCTGCCTTCTCTCACCTCATTTTCTGAGCATGCAGCAGCATTCATAGGCCACTGCTGGAAAGAAGACCCATGGCCTACAGGACCTGCTGGCCTGATGTAGTGTGGCTGCATCCCTGGGCCTGACAGAAGACACAATCCTGGAGCTGCATCGTGCTGGGCTGCAGCCCATGGTGTGGTCAGCCTGTGTGGCTGGTTGTCAGCTGTGGCCAGAAAAGTCAAATACGTCAGTGGTGTTAGTGAGAGCTGTCTGTGCCAGTAAACAAACAGAAACCTGTTTACTAGGAGGTCAGGGTGAAAAAGCAGGAGCAGATTTCCCTGGTCTGTGTGGGTCTTAAAGTGTTGGTCGGAGGGCAGGTGGCAGGGGCACCTGTGAGATGTGTTTCCCAGCTCACCCCTTGGCTTGCTGTCTGTTTCAGGGCCATTTTTCCAGTCTCTCTCTGTGCCTCAGATTAGGCATTTGTAAAGTAGCAACTGCCTCCTGCCGAAGCCTGTCACTAAGCATAACCCATTCATGCTGGGAAAGTCGCATGTTGAGACAGAAGGCCCATCACACACTGCTGCGAGAGCAGGCTCGGATGAGTCATGGCACAAAAGCTCAGCACCAGCTGAAACACATGAAATATCTGAGTTCTCAGTCCAAAAAATACACTGTTTAAAAGCAAAATCAAGAGAAGACAACTACTCTGAGGGAGCACCTCCTGGCCCCACCTGTCAGTATCTGAACCATTCCCCCAGTGCAGCCTATCTGTTGGGAAGCCACCGAGCTCTGTGGACTGCATGAAGCGGTTGTTGGTGTGTAGCAAGGCACGGGCCAGCAGGAACAACTACCTCGTGCCAATGTTCAAGGCAAGGGAGGAGTTCAGTGTCCTCAGTCTGTGTATTCAGTACTTGACTAGCAGTGCCAGTGGGTGACGTGACAGCGTCCTTGGGAACATTCCCTCCCTATGCCCTTTAGGTCTCTGTTTCCAAGGGCTGACGCTATTTGTTTGCATTTCAGATCGATCCCAACCCCTGGTGACTGGCTACAGCAGCACACCTTGGGCACTGACTGCAGCCGTGCAATGTGCTTATCACTGTTTCCTCCTGGACACACCCCAGATTTAGCATGTCAAAAACAGACAACATATGAAATGAAAAGCAAACAAAACAAAGCATCCAATAGTTTCAAACAACAAATACCAAAGCAACAGAAGAGACATTATCTGCTGAGAATTCGTGCCTGGGAATTTGTTCCTCTATATATTTGTTTATATTTATACATATAAGTGTGTGTGTATTTATGCACACAGGCAGATGCCTACTGCATATATCTAGAGAACAATAGAATAAGACTCTCTATATATTAAGACACATTAAGAAGATATAAAAAAGAATCTATTCAGTGAAGGGTTTAAAACAATTTTCAGCATTTCACCAGTCAGCCTAAGAGAATCCTTCCTGTCTGCCTAAAAGCAATACAGCAAGCAAATTACATGTCTGACTCTTTCCTTACCTTCTTAGCAGCATGCTTAACCTTCACCTGTATAATAAGCAAACATCCTGAGTTTGATAACAAGATCATCCATCCTCCTTTTAAAAGTATAATCAGTTCTCTCTCTTGCAGTCTCATATAGGAGTGCAGGAAAATCGAGAGAAGTGAATAGCAGGAGATGGTCTTTTTGCACAGTGGCTGTTTTCAGGCCAACACATCTCCCCAGCATTCACATTCCAGCAGTTTCAGGAGCTGTGATGGTGCTGATCCTGGGGGGTGATGAAGCCCCCCAAAAGGCAGGTCTTTTGTAAGCATCCAGTACTCTGCTGTCACTTTGGTGCCATAGCCATAAGCATGGTGTGTCCTCACACACAGCCTACAGACACTGACATTTTAACACCATTGCTGATTTTGTCTGATGCCTTTGAAATCCCAGGCTCATCTTGATTCTTGGTCCATACCATATTTCATACCAGAATCAATATCTGGTTCAAGTGAGACACGAAAATCACAATCTCTTCATACAGTATACATATGTTAGATGTTATAATTTGATATCACTTGTGATTACTTCACACAGTGCAGTGTGGGATGATATTTCAGTAGAAATGTAAGGATCTGCAGTGGCTGACAGACTGTACCTCCTGGTACCTGGGATTTCCTCTTCTCACACAGTTGCTTGTCCCAGCAGCCCTTGATCCCTCCAGCTGCTCTGATGCTCTCCTCTCCTACAGGGGTCCCTGGGATCCTCGTCCTTTTACTTTTTCTCATTTATTTTTTCCTACAGATCCTAGTTTTTGTAAGGTTCATTCCTGAGTTTGTATTTCTCTAGGTTCTCAAGCCTCCACTTTCCTGGCTCAATCCTCCTTCCTTCCTTTCACATCTCTTCCTGAACCCTTCCCATGGCTTTCAACATGCATCCGTGGTTGCCCTTTGGCCAGGACCAACAGGAACAGTGAGCAGAAGGTCATCTCACATCCTGAAGAGTTACATCTGCAGTCATCCCTTTTCTGCGTCAATCTCTCATGATTAAAAGCACATGATGGCTACAAGGCCAGTAAAACAAAACAAGCATGGAGTTTCCTGATCATGCCCACTTGAAAGATTTAAGGAACAAAAACAACTGGGAAAAAAAAAAAAACCCACAACCCAAAACCCACCAAGGCCAAGGCCAAATGCGAAAAATACCAGAACAAAACAAAAGCGATGAAAAAGCAAACCAGCAAAATTTCCTGGCCTTCATTCTTAGGCCAGATGACCTACTCTTCACACCAAGCAAAACTCCAGTGACTAGCAAAGATTGGAGATTTTCTTTTGTTCTGCACCAGCCTGGTACAGAACTGAACATCACTCTGGTCACAGCTGCAACACCCCATTGCAACAGGTGAAGGTTTCATGGGAGTGTAGCCATGCCCTTTTTCCCCAACTGACACTGCTGCAGTGATTCTCTACCTCCCAGTATTCGCTGATTTGCTTTTAAGAAACCTTTCAGTTTAACTTCTTACACTTAAAAAAACCCATAAGTTATTATGAGCTAAAACCCATTGAAATCTGCAGAACAACTTCATTTCAGAGACGTTCTCAAGAGAAACACTGACACTTCTCCTTTTGGTTTCTGATTCAGCTTGATGGACACTGGATAAACGCCGGTTTGATGCTTTCATTTTAAGCAAGGTTAGGTTCTCAGTCTGTGGTTGAGCAGAGATAGCTGACCATGGAACCGCTGTGCACTTAACTCAGGTCTGCTGAGCCAGCAGGAAAGGTTTACGGGAGCTTTGGAATGAACGTGTGTCAGCCACAGTGGCTGAGGGACAGAAGCCACTGATTGATGGAGGCTGAAGGACACGGTGCCAGGCAGCG
>WBNH01001638.1:181754-235909 GCA_013401255.1 Urocolius indicus | reverse complement strand
GGGATGCGGGGCGGGACGTGGGGAGGGACGCGGGGAGGGACGCGGGGCGGAACGCGGGGCGGGACGCGGGGCGGGACGCGGAGAGGGACGCGGGGAGGGACGCGGGGAGGGACGCGGGGGCCGTGACGCTTCGCGGTGCGTCATCCGCTCCGCCCCCGCCGCCGGCCAATAGCTGGTGGTCCGCGCCCCGTTCAGCGGGGCCGCCCAGCGCCGGCTCTTGTGCGTCCAATCCGCGGCGGCGCGGCGCTCACCGCCCCCTCTTTATTTGCATGCAGCGCCGCTATTGGCTGCCAGGCGCCGGCCGCGGGGGCGTCACGTGGAGAGCCGGGGCGGGCGGCGGGGGTGGGGCGCTGTCAGAGGCGTGGCGGGACGGCTCAGGCTCTCATTGGAGGAGTGCCGCGGGGGCGGGGGGGGGGGGGGGGGGGCGGGGCGGGGCGGGGCTCCCCGCGCCCGCCCTTCCTTCCTTGCTAATCGCTGCGATGGGTGGTCCCGGCGCTCGCTCGCCCCGCTTTCCCCTCGCATCTGTAACACAAGCCCCGCTCCCTCCGCCGGCTTTAATAACGCCGAAATCTGGGCCAGATGGGAACCATTAGTGACCCTGTCCCCTTCTCGCTGATCTTTATAATCTTATTAGTTTAATGGGTCACGCAGTGCAGGACCCGTTTCCTACGGATCAAAGGGAAAACAAACAGGGTAATATCCCACCAGGCTTCCTCCGCTCTGCCCCCACGGGTGCTGCTGCCGGCCGCTGCCGCTGCTTGAAGTCTCTCCCCTTATTAGCCCGCACCGGCCGCCGGTCTGAAAAAGCGCCTGGGTTGCCATCACCTCAGGCGGGGGCTCGATCCAGCCGGTCCCGGTCTCGGCTCGGGTCTCCCGGTGGTTTCAGACCGGCCTTGACCCCGGTGCCAACCGGGAATGCGTGGGTTTCCCCGCTTCTCTCCGTTTAATCCGTAACGATTATCTGCCGAGGGACCCTTCGGGGAACGTTCCCCGTTATCAGATAACGCGGGCGATGTATTGCCTGTATCGCGTGGCCATATCCGATGGGAGTCGGGTTTTTGGGTTTGTTTTTTTTTTTTGCCCAAAAGCATGAAAATGGCATCACACGGGGTGGCTGATGGGGTCGAATCGGATATCCCGCGGCTTTGGCCGGCTGACCCAGGGGCGGTCTTTTCCGCTTAGTGGCACAACGCTTATTTGTAGCCCGCAGACCCCCTAATGTAGCCTCTGCAATAACTTTTACCACAATAAATTAGATGGACGCGCACTGTGGTCCATTACGGAAGAGTGTTGTACGACGGCTCCTGTCAGAGGTTACTGGCCCTCATGCGGCCGCGTAAAGCGTTTCTCTAGAGGGTAAATATTTGGACTTAATAAAGGGCCAGGAAGCACAAGGGCTACAGTAGGGAATAAAATCCGGGCGGCCTCCGCTCCCGGGCAATCGAGCACCCCGCCAGTTCCAGGGCTGTCTCCCTCCCTCCCTCATCAGCCTCTCCCGCACACACCATCCCGCGGCCGGTACCGGGCAGGCGGCACCGCAACCACCCTGCAGAACGGTCTCGGGGGCTCGGCTCAGGCCGTCCAGAGCCCAGACTCAAATAATTTTCTCAACATTTCGTGCTATATAAAATGCATAAATGTACACACGTATACATATAGAAAAGATACATACGCATGTAGTATATGTACCTATAAAATACGTATGTTAGAGATGTATGCAAAACCTAGGGAAAACTAAGCCTGTGCGTGGAAAGCTCCTGAATCGTATCGTTTAACATTCACTGGTGTGATCTCAGAGTTTGGTGGAAATCTCTATGCAAAGGCGAGCACATGTGTGGAAGGATGCTTGTGTGTGGGCACGTACATGTGTAAGTGCCAACACGGAACGAAACGATTTAATGCCTTTGCAAATCTCCGGGATTTCATTTTCAAAACTTCTAAACAGTTTTCAAGAAAGAAAGAAAGAAAAAAATAGTTGATGGATTTTTCTTTTACATCTCACAGAAAATCCCTTCTTTCCAGTTATGTAGCATGGCTCACGGAATATTTAAGACTCAGAAAACCCCAGATGTGGAAGTATCAGAGGCGACATATTATTTTCCCAGGTTGGAAAATGGATTTTCAGTACGCGTGCACACAAACGCGGACGCATCGACATGTGTTAATGGGTGTATTTGCCCCCGTTAATGCTGCCTGCACTAGTTATCTCGCAAATTGAAAACGGGAAGGTGAGTGTAGCCATACTCAAGCAAACCACACACATACACTGCAAGCTGTATTTTATTAGACACTATTAATACACAAGCCCGTAAAAATCTACCCCCATTTAAATTTTATGGTAGTCTGTGCTTTCAGTGAGCCTGCCTGTGCATGCAAAACGACTTGTGAACACAAGATTGTATAGACACACTAAGCTTTTGTTTGTGTGTGTGTGTGTATTACAAATTACACATTACTCGGATTGTTATAAAACGATTAATTTAAAAAGCAATTTTAAATGTAAATATCCACGTAAGGACCGCTTAAAAGGTAACAGACGGTGCTTTCCCCTGTCCATGCAGCCAGTGGCGACTACGCCAGGTTTTGTCTCTATGTGTGTTTTTTACCCTGGCTATTTTCTCCTCGAAACAGATGTGGTACTTTATTTCGGGCGAGCTTTCCGCTTTTTTTTTTTTTCCCTTCTTTTTTTTTTTTTTTTCCCTAACCTGCTAATTCCGCGAGTTTATTCGTGCCACAGACAATAAAGCCATAAAGCTGACTGCAGAAATTTGTTTGCCGTAACGACGTGTTATTTGAGTCCCGGCTTTGGGGACTCTGACACTTGGCCAGATCAAAGAGCCCCCTTAAAAACCACCGTGGAATTCAGAGCCGGCGTGAGCCTGTGCAGAGAACGATGGGGCAGCCCTTGACGGAAACCAGCGAGGGGAGAGCCTGGAGGCGCCTCCGCGGCTCCCAGCCCGTCCCCCCCACTTCCCACCCGGCGGGGCTCCCCGGGCTGCTGCGCTCCGTCCCCTCCCGGGGCAGGTCCCAGCAGGGGCTCGCTTCCCCCTGCTGCCAGGCTGGGATCAGTCTGGTTTGGGGGACGTTTCCCCACCCATCAAAGCCAGGTTCGCTGTCTGGTTTGGGGTGTGTGCCCTTTCCTACCGCATCTACCCCGACGCGGCTTTAAAGCACCACGTCTAATTGCCCCGTATTAGTTTTACTACCAGATATCGACTCCTGAAAAGTAGATTTAAATTACGTGTTAGAGAAACGATACTTTATAAAGCGGCAAGAAAACAACATTTATGGGCTAAGGCTGCAAAGATCACAGGCTTCAGGTTTTGCCTTCGGTTTAAAGGTTGTCCCAGCACGGGAAGTCATTTGATAAACCTTTAAGCCGTACTTCATAATTTTTACTGCTTTATGGAGCTTTCCAAATCTTTAACACGCTGTAACCTTTTCAAGACAGATTGCCAGGCAACATTTCGGTGTTAGGTTTTACTTAATGCGGTTCTTGCGAGGAAGCGAATTTTCACGGTACCCACATTACCGCCGCTTCCCCCCGCCCCCGCTCCGGCCCTGTGGAGCTGTCGCCTGCAAAGATTTATTAAGGTTGTTGATTTATGATATCACCCGCACGAAGTTTGATCCGTCAGATGACAGCTTACACCGTCTGGGCGGCTGCTCACGGCGGAGGGCGCTTTTGGCGCATATTCCTCCGATTAGCGCTTTCTTCGGGGGCGGGGAGGAACTTATGATTTATTTGCCGTGTTCAGCCGTTTAGGAAGCGAAATTAACCCCAGAACGCCACCGTCTCTTTTGAAGTTCACGGTTTGTTTTCCTTACTGTACAGAGTAGGGATCAAAGGCTCGAGACGCCCTCTTGTGTTTATTTACAAGAAAAAAAAATGGGGCGGGGGAAAGAAAGAGAACAAGGGCTGCTTCGGATAATTAAAGCATCATCTCGCCGCCGCCGCGGAAATCCAACACCCGGCGGTCTCAGGGCTGCCTCGGGGCAACCACAGCTCCGGGTCTCGGTAGCCCCCTCCCGTGACGAAACGGCCCCTCCCTTGTGACGTCTCCCGGCCCCTCTCGGGGGCTGCTGATGGGGCCTCTGTTTCTGCAGCACTTAAGGGCAGAGAAGGAGTCAGGATGCACCTGTGGCTGTGGTTTTGTAAAGAGGAATAAAAAGCCCTCCCTTCTACTCCTCAACTCGCTGAGCCATCCCATTTGTACCCCACGGCTCAGAGGAGACCGGCAGGCCCTTAGGGGCCATCGCTATTTCTGCTTGCCAAAATACCGGGGGTGGGGTGTGTGTGTGTGTGTGCATGGAGCCGGCAAGATCCCCTGTGTGTATCCTTCCCCTCTCCAGCAGCCGCCGTAGCACGTTCGGCTCTTTCTGCCGGTCGCATCTCGGAGCGCGTCAATCACGCGCTCCCGCAGCCCGCCCGCTGGTTGGTGCTCGCCGGCAGTGACGCCGGGGCCGGGGGGATGCCGGGGGGATGCCGGGGGGATGCCGGGGGGATGCCGGGGGGATGCCGGGCAGCGCCGGGCGATGACGCGCGGCACCGCGGCGGCGGGGCGCGGGGCACACGCTGGCATCCCGTGCGGCAGTGAGCGGTCGCGGGTTGCTCGTGTCCCCGGGTGGAGGGGCCACGGCTTCACCCCTTCCCCGGTGCCACCGGAGGAGCGCGGCACGCGCGTGTCGCCACCGCCTGGCACCACGCGCACCACGAGTGCATTGGGCGCCGGGCGGCTCTTTGGTTTCCCGAACGGGCCGCTGCACGTGCGACACGCGCACGCGCCGGCCCGGCAGGCGCCGCGATTGCTGACGGCCGTGACGCGCGCGAGCAGCGAGCTGACGCTGCGCGGCCGCGACAGGGCGGGCGGGCGGGCGGGAGCCCCCGTGACGTGCGTGGGCTTCGTGTGACTGGCGGCGCGGCCCCCCGCGCCCCGCCCCGCCGCGGCGCGCCGCGCATGCAAATCACGCGTGACTGACAGCCCGCAGCCAGCCAATGGCGCAGCGCGCCGCCACACATTGGCCGGCGAGCACGTGGCGTCAGAGGTGACGCGCGTGAGGGCGCCGACCAATCCGCGCGGCGTATGCTAATAGCAGAGGAGCCGGGGGAGCGGGCGCCGCCCCGTGGCCGCACCGGGGAGCTGCAAGGGCTCGGTGCGGCCCCGACAGGCGGCTGTGCTGTGCCGTGCCGTGCGGTGCCGTGCGGTGCCGTGCGGAGGGGCTGCGGCCGGGCTCTGCATCGCGGCTGGGCGTTCGGGGTTGCCCCACTCTGCTGAGCAAGTGCAAAATACCCACAGGCGGGTAGGCAGGCAGCTGGCGCCGCTTGGCGATTTTGGTAGTTTGAGTTTTCGCACTTTTCCCACGCCTGCCCGGGGACAAAAACTTCCAGTAACTCCCCCAGTTCTGCGTAGAGCGAATTCCCCGGCCCTGCGCAGGGGAAGCGGCATTTTATTAACGTTAATGACACAGTGAAGAACAGCTCCGGCGCCGGGCTTTGTTCCCGTGCTCCCTTTGAAGGGCCGGGAGCGCAGGGCTTCAGGCGGCCGCTTCAGCGGCAGCTGCGGAACGGCTGTACCGTCCGTCCCCGGGCGCAGAGAAGCAGCCGCTGCCGCCGGCTCTGGGGCTGCTCGGGGCCGTCTCGGCCGGGGGCTGCGGGATAGAGAGAGGGGGCACCACCTAGAGCACTGGCACGCACTGGACGGGCAAATGCGCACCCACCGGCTCTGCCCGGGTCGCGACCGCCCCCGTTAGTTCCTGAGCGGAGGAGAGCGCGGGGTTCGGCCCCGAACTCCGTCCTCGTGCCTCTGCGGTAACCAGCCCGGCACGGCAGCCCGGCGTGGCCGGCTCTTGCCGTAGATCCTTGGATGTGATCAAGGTCTGCACGCCCGGGTTCCCCAGGCTGGGAGTGCCAATATACGTATCTACACACGCTCACGGCTACGGGCATGTGCTTCGTGTGTGTAATTTTACGTGTTGAAAGGAGAGGTATCCGTTAAAGAGCATCTCTGCGTGACTTCTGTCGTGAGCCCGTCACAAGCAAGGCCCGTCCCGGGGACCGCGGCTGCTGGCCCAGCTCCCTCGGGCGCGTCCAAGCCGCCGCTCCGGCTGGATCCTGCCCCTCGTCCCAGCCCGCGTTCGCCGGCTTTGCGTTTTGCCAACCAAACTGAAAACAGCTGTTTCAGTTTGTTGTAGCGGACGAGGCACTCAGAGTGGATTGCAGATAGTTCGGCGTTTAAACAACTTTTATCTGGGCAAGGAAACGTCCCGCTGCCGCGATGTAACGGAGCGGGCACAGTGACGTTCCGTGCCCCTGTGTGCTTCTCGGAGGTGGACTGTGACGGATTACAAATGCACACCTGCGTGGGAAAGCGCTTGGATTCAGTGCTTGGCGTTTATAAATAATCCCGTGAAAGAACAAATGCGGTGTTCATGTGTGGAAAGGAAAGGATATTTTTTTTTGGGGGGGGGGGGTGGGGAGGGGCATTCTGCTTTTGTGACTTGGAAAAACATTTAAAATTGATGCAATTTGTGTGACAGTCCATGCCAGTTTATTCTGCTGTGACTCAGCACATGAAAAAAACGTTTCCCTTTATAAAACAGGAGTTAAAACCTGCCTTTGCAACCACTGACAGAGCAGTTTTACAAATGTCTCTGCGTGGTGGGGGTGCATGTGTGTGCAGGCAGACACATGTGTGCAGGAGCAGTTAGCGGGGGAGAAAGATGTTGTGGGCATTGGGAAAGCAGCAATTTCTGAGAACCCATGTGGATTTCTACATTCCGTGCAACCCCCCCCCCCCCCCCCAAATCCTAAACAAGAAGGAAATGATCCTGAATTGTTTTTATTCGAGGTTGTAAAGCAAGACCCAAACGGAGTCAGAAATATAAACCAACTGAAAGATCTCCCAGCTGTTTAGCTGCTGCATCTAAGCAAGCCCAATCTCCTTTTTTCTATCTCCCCTCCCAGATCTCCCTGGTTTGTAGTTTCTTTCTAAATTAGGAAAATTCCCTAGAGAATAACTCGCTGGAATTCTATCCCTCAAGAAATAACTGCATAGTCTGGTGAGAAATCAAAGGGGCCTTGAGCTGGGGAGGGCTCAGGGAAGCGGAGATAGCTCCACAGTTGAGGGGAGGTATCTGCTACGGTAACGAGGAGAAACAAACGCTACGCTTCAGTGCACAAGCGTGATTACCCAAAGGGCTCGGAAAGAATCCTCTCTTCCATCCCTGAGTATTCCTAAATAATTGACCCTGTGCAAAATTGGTCCCCCCTCCTCTCTTTTCCTGGTGCACTGGTCATTTCCAGGGACTGTGCTGGGAGCCAGGCAGGCCCTGCGGTGAAACGCACGTGGTTCTTGATGAGCTCCTTTGGGTCACTGCTGAACCCTGGCCCTTGGCCTTCCTGTTCAGTTCCCACCCTCCCCTTAACAATCCTTTGCCCCCAAGCATCTCCCAGCCTGTCTACAGCATCTCACCTAATTTCTGGCCTGTTCTGGGACAACCATTTCTTCTGGTTTTAGTCAAACCGCTTTGCACCCTCAGGGTTTTCAATATTGAGGCTGTGGTTTTCTCGTATCTTTTGTTTTCATACAGAATCTGAGAATTGTGACTTTAAACTTCTTTTACAGCACTGTTTGTTTCTATAAAATGGGCTGTCTGCCTGCAGTGGTGAAACCCTAAAATCGCCCCCCCAACCCTCGGCTTTCCTCTTTCTGTGAAGTTAAGGGACTACACAAGAATGCTGGCTGGAAAACAGACAGATCTGTGCCGGGGGCCATGCAGCACAACAAAGTACAACTCGGCATCTTTCCCACAGCATCATGTCTGCAGATATGGCAAGGGAAAGTGATTCACTGAGCAGGGGGGAGGGCTGTAAAATTAACAACAAAAAGTAAGTACCCCCCCCCCAAAAAAAAAGGAAAAAGTAAATAAGTTTTTTTAAAAATAAGATTTAAAAAACCCCAAACCCTCCCATCTTGGGTTGCAGCTATTGCCGCGACCTGAATTATTTCCTTCTGCACAGAAGATGTATTTACTCAGCTTGGGAGTGCGTGTGTCTGTCTGGTAGTAGGTGTTATCTTTTCCCTCCCATGACACCATGTCATTAAGTGCTGCCCCGCAATTCTTATGAAGTACGCCCCCAAAGCTTTGCAAAGTGCAGGGCTGGGTTTGAGGTGGGGAAGTGCTGCTCACCTGAACGGTGCCCGTAGGATCTATAGAGATGCACACGTAGGTGTGTGTGTGGGTAATCCGTGTGCAGGGATGCGTTACTGTAAGTGCCGTGCCGCCAGGGGGCAGCAGACACCGCGGAGAGGGCGCGGGAGCGGCGAGCGCCGCCGGTGGCCGGTGGCTCCCCGCAAGTGCGCGGAGTCACTTTGCCAGCAACTCTCAGCCGGCTGGTTTTCCGCCCCAACGATGGGGTTTATTTATGCGAAAGCGGGCAAAAAAATTTGGGTGAGCGGATGCCGAACTCCTGCAAAGAAAAACTTGCGATGTTTCCACACCCACGCCCCGATTATTTTAGCCAGCCTTTTTTTTTTTTTTAGCTAATCCTTTAAAAAAACATTTCTAAGGCCTGAAAAATGCCAAGACAAATGTTTGACATGAACGTAGCTGCCTTGGGAAGATTTTCACATCACTCCCGTGGCAGAGAGCAGAAAGACAAAGCTGGAAAGGCAAGGGCCGCTTTCCTGTCATCTATCTCGGTGCAGGAGCGACTGATGGAGTCTCAGGAACTCTTGGGAAAATGGCTGCTTTTAATTCAGAAGAGAGCTTTTAGCACAAAACAGGCATCAGAGACACCAACTGGAGCTGCTTACACAGGGAGTCTAATTCTCTGGATTTGCAGTTGCATTTTTCTAACCAGTTGCCTTTTTCTGGCTCGATTCAGTGCCATTTTTGAGATGGAGTTTTGAGGCCTCAAACGTTTGCAAAAGGCATATTTGCCCAGTTGCTTTCTATTGTCACTTTCATCAAGCCACCTGCTCATATGCCCCAGTTGAGGACCACCACCAGATGACTTAACCAGCTGCAAGGAAGTGACAACCTCAAATAATCAACCCTAGAGTAAACACAAAATCTAAATCATTTGAACAGAGTGATATGCCAGAGCAGGTAAAAGAGACACAGCTACTTTGCCAGTGATTTCACAGTGCTCTTGCAAAATTGTAGCTCACTTAAAAATACTCACAAAATAAATTAGTGGAAATTTAAGTAGTTTCTTCTAACAATGTAAAACAAAAAAAAAGGTGAAGTGTTTTGGTTTGGTACATGCTGGTACCATAAATGCTGTGCTGGAGACGGGAGACGCGTTCCCAGTGTTACATCGCCGGGTCCAAGTGGTCACACAGCAGACTCTGTGAATATGTATTGAGTCCATAACCTGAGGCTGAAGGTCCTGATCCCTCCGAGTCTGCAATAGCCACCGGTGACATGGTAACCGCAGTTCCTGTCATGTCAGTGATCGGGAGATAAAAGGCCATTGAACGTGGGATGCTTGGTACTGAATAGCAGCACTGCGGCAGTTTCAGAGTCAGAGTCTCTATACATGACATTCAAGACAGATTCTTTCTTCCCTTCTTCAAAACAAAGAAACAAATGAAACAGGAAACACTCGGCAAAGAAGCTCAGATGCTTTCTCATCCTCCTCCTCCCGGCCTTGGTGCGTTGCTCTGTGGACGCAGAGATCTGCTGACAAGCCCCGCTGTGAGCTAGCAGCGAAGCGACTGATAATGCAGATGATGTGATGTGTGGGCAAAGAAAGGGCTCAGCTCGAGGCACGCTGCCCTTATTCCAAGAGCAGCTGATAAGCAGTTCTGATCGTTTTGTCTGTCGGTGGGGATGTGATCTTTCCAAAGGGTAATATATTTTAGTTCGGATGCCGTAAGCCTCATTCTTCATCAGCCAGATAAAATGACTATTCTGACATTTTGCCTGTGCTGTCATCTACATGCACAAAATATCATCCTGAAAAGCAGATATTCAGTATTTTTCTACCTGGAAAAATGAGCCAGGGTCCTGGCTAAGTTGTGCTCGGTGTGTCAAAGTAGGTGCACGTGTGATTGTGCTTCACAGGATTTTTTTCTTGACATCCACAAGAATTACTCATACTTAAGGAAGCACCAAGATATGGCAATTCTAGCAAAGCCTCCTATTACAAGAAATACCAATGAGAGTTGCAGGCTCTAATTTAACTCCTGATTATGATGTCTGTGGCTTAGATGTCTCAGGCCAGGCATGCACTATCTGAATGACGTCAAGGGAATGGTGCTGACTCAGCCCATTTGGGAAGTCTATTCCACTGTGTTCTTTAACTGTTTGACAACATAAAGCTTCCCATGGAAGTTTACATACAGTGTCTGGGTAATTCCTGGATAAATTTGGGAAAAAATAATAACATATTTTTTGGTTATGTGGTCTTGTTGCTATACTTTTCCTAGATACTGAGTAGGAAATCAGAGTAAGAGGCAGAAGGTTCATCTGTGAAGGTTGTAAGTTGCAGCTCGGGGATGGTAAATGAGAATGAGTGCTGTGGTTGACGCCAAAGCTTTGAGCAGAAGGGAAAAATAATGCATTTGGGAGTTTTGTTTTGGAAAATAACCAAACCCATACACGAGGGGAAAACCCGGCAATTTTCTTTCTCGTGAGCCTAAACTTTAGAAATGGTTCTCCCTCAGTGTATCAGAACAGTCTACGCAGACTTAGGTAAGACTTACATATTGTGGAGAGACACAAAGTATGGAAACCATCTTGCAATTGCTGCTGAGAATGGTATACTGCAAACTAGCAAGTTTAGTCTCATGCTCTGTACCTTTGTCTTGGTGGCCTAAATGCGAGAATCCTGCAAGCACACTGGATGCAGAGAGAAACACTTTGTATTGCATTTCTGCAGGTGGTCTGTAAAAATATCTTTCTTTCACATCTTTGTGTCTTTTTAGATCCAGCAGTGATGTAAGATTTCTTCCCGCCCAACTTTGTGTGCCTGTAAGCAAGGAAGAATTAGGATTTGTTGTACCCATGTGATCATATAAGGAGCAACAGGAAACTTCAGAGAAGAGAAACAATAATTGAAAGTGCGTAAAAAATTGCCTTACATTAAGTTTAAGAAGCACAGTTCAGGGACTGTTGACACAGCCAGGGATAGGATATATCATCTCTGAGGATGAGTCAGGGAGCTATACTTACCCTGTGGACCATGAGTGGAATGCATTCATGTCATATACCCACAAAGAGGAAAGTTTAGGTGCTCTGAATGAAAGAGGGCTTTCCAGTGGGTTGAGAAGGTAGAAATATTCACCCTATCTGGAACCTATCTTCGTAGATGTCTAAAAATGCATGGTGGCTGGGATAGTACCTGTCTACATACAACCCCAATCTTCTCTTAGGTAAGTAATTTAAAAGTTGTGGTATTTTTGTGCATGTGCCCTTTTTTCTCCATCTGTTTGCCATTTTTGCCCAGCACAAGCCACAGAGCCTCAGGAAGGAGGAGGGATGGGGAAGGTGCTGGGATGAAGAGCTGTGGAGAAGAAAGAGGGGTTTACAAAGAGGAGATTTGGAGATTTCTCTGCCTGAGGAAGTCTAGCTGAGTGCCAGTGTAATTGACTGATGATTACCAGATAAACAATACATCTAGTGGAACTTTTCACAGGTCTAGGCAACATTTTCCATGTAACTCTGAGGAACTGCCCTTTGCTGAAAAGCAGGATTTCTTTCAATCTTTTCTTCTTTTTCTCCTTCTTTCCATGGGTCTGTGAAGTAATTTCCTTGCAAATTACATGTCTTTCTTCTTGCTTCCAGAGCTGGTGTTTCTGGAAATGGAGGTTGGAAGAGCCTGGCACATGGTGCAGACTGCACTGATGCCCGTGGGATGGTGGATGACGCCCTCCTGTGATGGGAGTTTCCATGACCCTCCACTCGCCCAGAAACTATCCTCCCTGTCATGGCATTTTGAGGGCAGCAGACAGGTCTGAAAGCAGTAACAAAAAGTCTCTTTAACCTTTGACTCAACCCCTTCCCCTCCGCGGCAGGTCTCTGCTTGAAGGATTTACTCTGCCCCTTGGTAATTTTTTATTCAGGCTGATCATCAAGTCCAGAGATCCCTCAGAGGGTATTTTGTTTCCTAAGCAGGCAGTCTTCATCATGGTAGACTTCAACATCCTTCTGACATAAACTTCCAGGCCTAATGTAGTGATATATTCATGGTCTTGTGGGCAGAGCAGGTCTCCGAATGGGGAGGGAGTTAAAAAAAATATAAAAGAAAGGCTTCTGCTTTCATGTAAGAACTGGCTGGTTTGTGGTTTGGACACCCCCACCAGATATTGAACAGAGTGGATGGAAAAGGTTCGTTCGGCTTGAATTTGACTTTCGCTCCTCTTGTAGCTTTTGGCAGGGACTCGAGCCGGGCTGGTCCCCCACTGGGCCCACTGGCTCACTCTCTCTAAGGTGTTGACAGACTGTTTTTCAGCTGCACCAGAGGCTGTGGATCTCATGTCAGACTTTTAGATACACGTCTTGATAAACATGTCTGCCTCCAGCAACTGGCAGCATTCTTTCTGGAAGGGAAAACAAAAAAATGTCTTTATCGGAAGAGGTGCAGTGGTGTGCGGGGTGTGGTGTCTCACGGCTTGAGGGGATGGCTGAGGTTTTGCCCCCTCTTGCCACTGGGCTCTGGCTGATGGGAGGTGGACACCATCTGACAAGCCTTCAGCAGGAGGCTGTGGTGTGCCCAGCCATGGCGGTGGCCTGGCTTGCTGCCTGCCCTCTGCCAGGGTAGAGGCGCTGGCCAGGCCACCGTGGCTGCCCTGACAGCCACATGGCCACTCCACCATCCACCATGGCTCTCCAGACGGGCTGTGATTATTAATATGGTTTATGTGGATCTGCTTCCAGATGATTTGACCCTTTAGCCTCCATCAGTTTGAAACTCTCCATAGGTGACTGTTTACCTTGTCGAGATCATCCATGTTGCTCACAGCCTATGGAAATGGACATACGAAAATCCTGATGAGAGACTGTGGCAGTTGGGATGGCAGAAGCCACTCTTAGTCCCAGGGAAGTGCCCTCCCTCCCGTGCCCTCCCTGCTTTCCCCTTCCCACTCCTGCTCCCCTTCAGTGTTTTCTAATGGAGTGCTCTATGTCTGGAAGCTGGCTGGGAGAGGGAATCATCTCTTGCTGAACTGTTTGCAGTAGTATTAATAATAATATGAATCTCTGATTCCTAAAAACTTCTAGACTTGGTTGTGGTGATTTTCCTTCAGCTCTTGCACAGCCATCTCCCCAGGGAGACTTTCTCTTAAACTCAAGTAGCAGGGTTTGGTGAGCGCTAGCCCTGACCTAGGGGAACAGCAGATTCCCGTGTGTCTCTTGGTAAATGGGACTAGTTTTAACAAGCTAATACAAATCCCAACAGTCAATTTTTAAACTGATGCTGTAGCAGTACAATGGCAGTTGCTGAACTCCCTTGCCTGTTTGCTAGGAGAGAACAGAGTAGGGAGTATTTGAAATCCAACATAGCTCCTCAAAGCCATCACCTCTTCTGCCCTCTCGCATCTGATAGCTGTTGAGACTGCTGTAGCAAAGAATCATTTAAATCTTTGCTCAGTCACTCCTTGCGGCTGTTGAAGAAAATAGTAGGGTGCTTTTGGTGCAGCAGAATCTGGCATAAATCCTGTCTGTAAATACTGTGGCATCCCCACTGCAAATGCTTCTGTCAAAGGCTGATGACATTCCTGTTTGACAGACAGTAATGGGTCTGGCAGTTGCTTGTCAGGAAAATGTGGACTGCTTAAGCTATAGGCACTGGATAAGAATCTTGAAAAAAAATCAGTGGAGTTAAGAAAATAAAAATCTAGAGCAGATGTTTAAAGTCCCTTCTTTTCATATTTTATCCCCCCTGAGGAGAGAAGGAGGGGAAAAAGCCCTTCTGCACAAATGCAGCTTAGAGAAGGAAATGGCTTCCTGGCAGGAGCCTTCCTTTATATTTTGGAACTCCTAAGGCTGTCTGCAGTTCCCTGGTTAGTTAGCAGGATAGACTGGGGCACAGCAGCCATTCTGCAAATGCATTCCCCTCCAGGGCTCAGAGTGTTGAGCAGAGGTGCTGGGGAGTTTTCTCTTCCCAGCTGGGTACATGTGGTAAACTTCACTTTGCAAGTGCACATTTGTAAAGTTTCTTCAGGGGCTCATGATTTTCCTTTTTTTTTTCTGAAGTGGCTGGGGAGAACTAAGCTTGAAGGGCAGGGTGTGTTTGGAATATACTGCTCCTTTTGTATGTTCTTCCCTTTCTTAAATCAGACCTCGATTTAAAATGCTGTGGCTTGAACAATTCAGTGCAAGGGAGAAAAATAACACAGTGGGGGGTAAGAACAGAGTGTGGTTTGATTCTCAGTCATACTAATAATCTGCTTTTACAACAGACTGCAATATGTTCGAGAGAGTGATTTATCCCTCAGCAGTGTAAGGTGACTTTAATAGGAGACTCCATCTTTACATCCAGAAGCCCTCATCCCTCAAATGTCTTTTATTCCTGTCAAATGTCTTTTCTTCCTATAAATTCCCTTGCACAAACTATACTTTTGAAGCAATGGGATTGTGCATCAAATGTCTTGTAAACCATTGATGGCTCTGGCCATAGTTTGCAATAGGAGTATGTGAGGATCAAGGCAATCTGGATGCAGTGGAATGTGAAGACTCTTTCTCTCTCCCCCCATCTACACAATTAGCAAGGTCATTGTGGTGCATTTCTCTAAGTGGAAAAATCATGGCATCTCTTTTTTTTTTTTTTTTTTTTTTTTTTTCAGAGAGCTGGTGTTTCTGTCATGTGTTGTTACCTGTTTGTTGAAGGAACAGCCCTGGTGTCGGACAATAGTCCGAATGCAAATAAGAGAAAGGATGCGTGTGCTGGGTTGGTAAATGGAGCCTCTGTGTTTGCTGTGACCTCTTCTTCCTCAGCTGATTGTGGATCATAACGATCGCTGCCATTTGAACAGGAATAATTAATGAGATAAGTGTAGGTTAGTGGCTTGTGAGCAGCCAAGGGCAAGGCTGCCTGTCCATTTTGGCTCAGCCTAAACCATGGGGGCACTTCCTTCCTGAGTCAATAGTGATCCTGTAAGGCTAACAAAAGACCCCCATTGATCATTGCCCTCTGGTAATTGCTGCCAGTGTGAGCCTGCCTCTCACAACTTGTTGACATCTCTGGACAATTTAACTCAGCCCCTTTAAAAGTTCTCTGCGAAAGAAGCAGGCTGGAGTGTGTAATAGTGTAAGTCAGGAATGTAAGGACAAATGAGATTCTTCCCCAAAGATGCCAGGGTAAGGTACACATGGAGTCCTGAGCCAGATTGCTATTATGGTGTTACAGGAAGTTTCCATGTCTAGCTTCAGTGCTGTTTTACTTCTGACTTACCTCACTGTGAGACTCGACCAAAAAGGTGTCATTTCTGTTTCATGGGGTTGTGTTTGTGCAGAATACCACCTTTTTGGCTTGAATCAGACCCTAACCAACGCTCCTGGGGGCAGTTATACCCTCCTCCAAGCTGAGAGTTTCCCATATTCAACAGTGCTTTTGTTTAAAGGTGTTCTTAAGAAGTTCACTGTGGATTGACTGTCAGGTTATGGAGGGTTGATGTGAGCCTATTCATGCCTTGAACAGTGAACATGTTCATGCCTTGGCATTCATTTTTCATATATTGTCCTGGGCTTTTCTGTACCCTGCCTGTAGACAGGCTTTCTGGGCAAGTCTAGAGATAAAGGCATTATATTCCAGGAACATCCCAAGGAATCAAGGCAGAGACTGCCTGAACCTTGACTTCTAAGAACCTTATTGCAAACTTGTGTGCTTTGGATGAACCAGTCTGGGTACCAAGAAATTACCCACCAACTCTATTGCATTGTTTCCTTGCTGCCAGAGAGGCTTCTGCCCAAAATACAGTGTCCTTAAACAGAAGATAAACGTGTTGGTGGTTTTGAATTGAAAGGCCTTTACATTTATAATGAAAATTACAATGTCGAATTAGTAAGTTTTGGCACTGTAGTTCTTTGGTGCTGATCTCCCTCTTCCTTCTGATATGTATCAGAGATTCTTAGTTACCTGTTGCTATTGTTTCCACGGGGTCTTAATCTTTGTTCCATTCAGGACTCAAGCTGGAGCCTACTTGGCCAGTGTGCTGATAAAAATGCCTCTGTAGATGTCTGTAACTGCAACATTTATCATGCTTTCAAGCCGCAGACCTCTCACAAATGGTATATTTCCTCTCTCCTACTATTATTGTTTGGCTAATTGAGGCAAAATCTAGCATTTGCCCAGCTGATACATTCCTCAGGAGAACTGAGGAACAGAGTATTATTTCAAGTGAAATTCACCATGAATCGCTGGGAAAGGAAGATGGAAAGAAAATAAATTCATTGAGAAGAACTCCAGTGACTCCTGCAGAGAAGCAGAATGGAGAGTGCCAATTTAGTAAAACAGCTTCTTCATTCAATGGCTCTAGGACAGAAAGGGGTACCCCAACATATGGCCAAGAGAGAATTGGGCACCCTGTGTGCTCTACATGCTGTCATGAAGTAAACTGAGGGCCATGACATCATTCCAGCTCAGGGGATGGAAAATTGGTCACAGAGGAAATCTGTTTCTTGCTCAAAGTTTGGGAGCTGGATTTCTTCTGGAAATTTCAAGTGCCACTGTTTCTTCTGGGTAACGATGCCGTTAGTTAAGGATGCCCTTTAGTGACTGATGGTTGTCTTGCATCTGATGTGGGGCTTTGACATTCTAATAACACCAAATGACATTTTACCCTTTACAATAGTGTTGAATCGACAAATGCACACCCTGCTTATTAAGTACAGCTGACATTGTCTTGCCAAGGACTCATGTAAAACAGATCTGGGTAATGCTGCAATTCAGTAATGACAGCTTATATTAAAGGAGAAGTGTAAGGCTAAGCTTTACCACAGGATATTGGTTTTCTACAGATTCTAGTAGGGTAAGATCAGTGTCTCATCTTCCCAGTATGGATAAACAGAGTAACACACTACATGCTGCATTGAGATATTTTGAAGGACACTGGAAAACCAAGGGCTTTTTTCAGGTCTTGGAAATCCTTTAGCAATTTTGGGAAGAGTTGCCTCTGCACTCATGGCCATTATTTACCATTCCCTCCCTGTCCCATCATTGCTCAGTGAGCTGGTACCTCCTATCTGCCAGATGTAGCCCCTTCAATTTGTATTTAGAGGAAGGCTTGTTGAGGTGTGAGATGCCCTGCTCTGTGGTATCTTCAGTGAAGTGTTTCCGAAGACCCCAAAAATGTCTGTCTGTTGGGCCAGCCCCATCCTGGTTATTCCATTTTTCTGTCCTGACTACCGATACTTTGCCTCTCTTAAACTGTGCTGTTGACCTGCCTGACCCACAGTCAATATTGGTACTTCATTGTGGTTTGAGACCTTCTGGCTGAGACCAGGATGGATAGACTAAAGAGCTGGAGCTCAGCCAGGCCCTCAAAGCTCCCGTTGATCTGTGAGTGTGCTACAGTGGTCCTCTGTAGTAAGTTGGATACTAGTAAGGCTATGCAAAATGCCAACATTCAGCTACAGCCTTCTGAGTCAGCCCTCTGAAAACTGCTCAGAATACAGGAATCCTGAGGTGAATTAATTTGTGAAGATCCTGACACTTTTCTCCCCAAATGACAGTCAAAAGCAAGCTCAACTCATGTACAGACCATCTTGGCCAGGCTTTCAAACAGCTGATTCCCAGGTCTTGGAAAGGTGCTGCCATGTCAGCCTCAGTGTGGTGCTGACACTGAGCTCAATGCAACATCTTTCAAAATTTCTTCAGTGTTATAGACAGTTACTGGCCCTTCTCTCACTGCTCGCTCTTTAGCAGTGCTCTGAAGCTCTGCTTTTTTAGTCTCTTCCCGTAACAGCTTCACAATGGGATCCAGCCCTTAGTTCCTCCATGAAACCCCTTCCTGCACCTGGTTCTGGGACATGATGGAAAAGCAAAAAGCCCTTTTGTGACCTGGGGCCTGAAAAGTGAAAACTCATCTGGTTGATCCCTTTCAAGTTTTGAGAGCTTTTACTTTTGTCTGTTGTTTTGATCGCTGGCTAATGCAAGTTTGTTGCTCAACTTGATCTGTTATTGATTTCTGGGTCTTCTGTGTGTGTAGAATGGCTGTCACCAAGGTCACAGGGACATTATAGGAACCTGTAGCGAAGTCCAAGAATCAGGGCAGGAGGGGCAGGCTGAGGACTTGGTTCTTGGGTCCATATTATCTCTCTTGGAAGCAGAGATAACATGGTGCAGAGATAACCAATTGAGTCACACAACATGACAGAAGATTTGATTTGCATTGATGAAATCACAGACTATGATCATGTTCTGGACCAAAATTTCCTTACTGTAGTGAGAGCCGTAAACATATAGAAAGCTATAACATTTTCCTGATATTTTGCCTTACTCCATTTATGGATATTTTTATTCCAAATATTAAAAAAAAAATAAAATCACCTCTCATTGTTCTGAAGACTGATTTTCTTGGCCTTAGCATGAACCTCACTGGGTGCTTGGATGCCACAAACAGACTGGCACTCCTTTAGCAAGCAAATGGGATACAGCCTGGAGACACAGGGCTTATACTTTTCATAACCTAAAAATGATTGAGCATAGAGCTTTGTCATCACCGGAATACCACAAGAAACATGCAAACCTTAGTAAAGAAAGAAAAAGTGCAGCAATCCTGTGACAAAATACACATTAGCTGTTCTTGCACACATCCAAGACCTACAAACACGGCCTGAGAGGCGGAGGTCCAGGGTAGTGTTTGAAGCCTTGCTTAGAAAAATAAGCTTTTGGCCTTTGAGTCCTTCAACCCATCTTGGTATGATTAGGGCAGCCTGAAATATCAAAGCTAAGGGAAAAGGGAGAAGGGAGACAGAAGAAGGAAAACAGAGACATGGGAGTGGGTCAGTCTGAGGATGGGTTTTTGTGTGCATTTGTGTTTTGATTTAGAGGAAGCACTCAGAAAAGATGTAGCAATAGTTAGCTATAGAGACTCCATCAGAGAAAATGCAAAAATTCAGATACCCTAAATGCTGACTGAGGATTAATTTCTCACTAATTTAGATACTCAGTTTCTTTAGATTGCTTCAGAAAGCCCAGACTGTGTGTTTGTCAGCTGCCACAGAGTGAGCTGAAGCAGAAAGGAAGGCTTGGTGAGCTTGGCTCCTGTTCAGCTGTCCCCATGTCATCCACTCCACCATTCTTCTGTGCCATCAGTTTTGGGTGGATTGTTGTCCAAAGCTCTGCTCAAGTTTGCATTGCTGTGAAAGACTTCTGAATGTGGATGGTCTTCCAGTGCTTGTAAAGCATTGTTCCCATCCAAAGTGTGGAAAGAAAGTAGAAAACACCAGTGACACATAAGTGTTACATTATTAAGTGCACTTATACACACTTGTCTTCAAACTGCTGAAGCCTAAATCTCCAGAAATGAGTGACTGGCTTAAAAAGGCCTGTAACGTGAACATCGTGCAATTGATTTTCATCAAAGACAATTATCTGGGTAACATTCTTTGGGGAATATGTTTGTTCATGTTTGCTTGGTATCCAGATGGGACTGGATGTCATTAACCATCAGGGAGTATGAAAACGAAAGACCAGAGTATGTATGATTCCCAGCATGGCGGCTTTTAACCCCTTGATGAAGGGAGCCAGAATTTCCTGAGGCTTAGGAGGCAGTTCTGGTGCCAGAGCTAAAGATGATGTGGAGTTAATTTTATTTTGAGGAGGTTTTATGACTTGCTCTCTGGCATTTCACACAGATGAATTCTACCACGTTCTCACATGTATAATGGCTTTTGTTTTTTTACCCCCAACAAAGGTAAAGCAGAGATGTGCAATGTGCATGAGGGCTTTAGGTATACCCATTCAGGACAGAAAACAACTGTCTTCTTCCTTGAAGATACCTGGTGCAGTTCAATGTTTTGAGTTTATTTCTATCTCTTTTCTTGGTGCCATAAAAAATGCTGATGCATAAAACCTTTTCCAAATCACAGTTTAGCTGTACTGGAATTTTCTGCACTTTTGTGCCAAGCTTTGAGACTAGCCAGGAAACTAGAATTGCCTGTACCTATTCCCTGTTACCAGATCCATCCATATTCACTTTCAATTGAGCATGTTTTCACAGAAAGCTTCACCTTGGCTCCTGAGACATACTTTATTCTCACAAGGTGAACTTGGCTTTTTAGCTCTGCAATGAAACCCCAAAATCCAGGCATTTTCTCCTGGTTTCAGCTTTCACAAGGATGGTTCCATGCAGCTAAAGTCCTTTGAGAAGTGCCAGGCTCCTAATGAAAAGGAGCTGGAATTGCTAGTTGAGATTTCATGAGCAGGTGGGGGGTGGGGACACGGTGGGAAGAAAGAGTGAAATTCTGCATTATCCAGAGCTTGTGCTGACAGATGAATTAAAATGTAAATCTGGGATAAAATTTCCAACACCGGGACATAAATTTAAGCTCCTATTTTTTTCCCTAGTCTCTTAAATAGATTCTAATTTTAAGCTGTTCTCGCTGCCCCAGCATTCACCCATAGAAATTTAAGAAGACTTTTAGGAGCATCCAGTTGTAAAAGCCTTGGCCCAGTGTTCCAAATATATGCCACTGTAAATCATAACATGCTTCACAGTTTAAAAAGGGAAGGAAACAGCAGATTTGAAATTGAATGAGGTACTGTTCTTGTGTTCAAAATCTTCTGCAAGGTGCGAAGAAAGTACTCAAATCTACACCAAACCAAAAGCAAGACTCAAAACAAAACTGATCAACCAAAACCAGAGTATGCCAACTGATGTGTTCAAGAGGGGAAAAAAAAAAAAAAGAAAGGAAAATGGTCACATTTTCTGGAGTAAATCCCTGTTTTGAGAATTTGGGACAGCAACATTCCTTCATGAGAAAAATGGCAGGAAAAAGAGAGTCCTACTCAGAATTTAGTGCTCTGCAATGGGGTCACTGTGCTACTTCTGCCGATACAGGGTCCCTCACACAGGATATAGACCTTAGTGAATATCTTTGGCATGGATTAGTCTCCATAATTGCAGCTTCTGCAGATACAGGGTCTCTCCCATAGGACATGGGCTCTTCTGGGCATAATTTTAATGAGTTTCTTTGTCATGGGTTCCTTCACACAGTTACAGCTTCTGTGAATATGGGGTCCCTCACACGGGACATAGCCTTCTCTGGCCGTAGTCACTGCCCCTGGCTCAGAGTCTTTAATGAAATGAGTCTCTGCCCATAGTCCTGTGTGTCTTTCACGAAAAGCAAATAAATGTCAGCTTCACCAGTTCTCTCCACAGAATGCAAGGGAGTCTCTGTTCCAGCACACCTCCTCCTCTCTTACCTCACTGACCTTGGAGTCCACATGGTTGTTTCTCTCACTCTTCCCACACCTTGCACCACCATCAGCTGGAAAAGAAGAAGGGACAGAAGAAGGAAGAAACAGGAAGCAGCCTCCTCTTCCGGCTTCTTCTTAAAAAATGATCCTGGAGGTGCCTAATTGGCTCAGCCCCAGCAGTGGGTCTGGCTCAGAGCTGGGGAGAGTTTTGAGCAGCTTCTTACAGGAGCCATCTTTACAGCCCCTTCCCCCATACCAGAAACGGCTGTCATGTCAAACCATGACAAAATGTCTCAGGTTTATTTTGTGAATCAACGAAACTGAGTTTAGTAGTCCTGCTGAAAAGTGTTGCTGCTCGTTTGGTCTCTATTAGGTCCAGAATTGCCCTTGAAAGTGTGGTCCTGGCTGGTTATTCCCAAGTCTGACCAAGAAATTTCTGCCTGGCCAGCTCCCAAGCCAATGTGAGGCACCCAGCAAACAATGTGGCTGTGCATTTTGAACAAAGCCAAAATATTTCATGGTCACATCTTTTCTGAAATGTGCTGAGATGATTTGCTGAATCAAGACCCAAAAGCAGTTTGAGATTCCTTTTAGTTGGCTGGTGAGAGGTTGGCTGGAGTAAATAAAGGATTTCTTTTCATATGTTGCGTGGATGGCAATGAGGCCTGCCAAGTGGCTGCACTGCAGTGGGGCTTGAGTAACATTTTCTCCTCTCTCATTCCGCCAGAGTGAATGATCCGCCAAGGTTTGCTTTGGCAGGAGCTTGCCTGCCATGGAATGCAGGAGAGCACGGGAGAGCCTCCAGATGTTTATGATGAGATATTTTGTAAAATATTTTCGGCACCCTGAGCATCAGAAACTAAGATTCTTTAAGAAAGAAAGAAATAATATCAGGAAAACACATAAATCATTACTTAGATGTCATCCCATATGAGGCCTTGTGGCAGTGGAAACGGCACCACACCTTGCCTTGCAAGGGGAGAGACTGTTGTTTTAAGACAATTAGGCCTATTGCAGTCTTATCTAGTTTCCCATGGCTTATCAAGAGTAACAGTACCCTCCTGGGTGCAAGGAATACAGTGTTGGAAAAATGAGACAGCAAAACAATCCTGCTTTTTTTTTTTTTTTTTGTGAAGTCAAGAATGTTTTAAAATCAGGCAGTAATAACCCATCCCAACAAGAAGTTTTGGAAAAAAGTTCATGTGGAGTTCTGAAAAATCACCAAATGCTTTTTGTGAGGCTGGAAGGAGCTGCAAATATCTGTGCCACGTAATAGTCTGGGCTGGGAACTCAGCTCTTAGTTTTAATCTGAAGCAGCCTTGTGCTTGGTGCTTCGTGCCAGCTGCTGCTAGGTTGCGTTGGGCAGCAGTGATGCAAGCCCTTCTTTTCAGGGATGGGTAGGAGGGAAAAGCCTGACTTTCTGCCTGGGGGGCCATGAGAAGTCTGATACTGGCTCCACTGGGCAGATGCTCAAAGAGGTGGTAATCAGCAAATAGAGTTTGACGTGAGCTCTTCAGTAGTGTGTGCAAAGCCAGCTTAGTCCCATCCCTGCCAGGAGATGTGAAACCCAAACAGGTCATGGCATTGGGAAAAGTGTTTGCAAGCTGAGGAGGAGCTGTTGCTGCCTGAGCCAGGAGGCTGTGCTCAGCTGCTCTGGGCTGGAAGCTGCTCACTATCCACATGTGGTGCTACCTTTACCATGGTTGACTTTACAGGATGCAAAAGCTGACTCTGCTCATGGGTCATCAGCTCATATTGGCTAATAAAATCCACACTCTACCCACAGGCACTGTTGGTCAACGTGCCTTCTTGCTTATGGCTGCATAAAATACCATATTGTCTGGCACAGCTATATGTAGGGGAATTACATTTAAATTTGCCCATAAAAGAACCATTACTTTACAGCAATATTAAAAGAAACCATTTATGAGTGTTAAATCTTTATTTAAATATAATCCTTACCATGTGTTGGGTGGAAAAAGGCAGCAGCCGGTAACATAAAAGAAAGTATACTCAGTATATGGGGTTTTAAAAGCCCGTCCATATTATAGGTTTTTCTAGGGAGAGGAAGGTCTATTTTGGTACAAGGGGATTGAATCTGTCTCACCAATTCATGCAAGAAACTGTGTTTGTTTGTTTGCTTATTTATTTATTTATGTGGTCATGCAGCGGCATAATTTTATCTATCTTTATGTATCTGAGCTCTGACATATGAAGGAATAACAATGAAAGAGCTGTTATGCTTCACGTCCTGCCCCCTTACCTGATGCAGGGTATATACTATGGTCAAATGATGTGGAAGCAGCTGTGCCCCTCCTTCTCACCACTCTGTGGCTTGCTGATCTGTATATTCATACCTGCCACTCAGGTATGATTTTTCTCTAGCACTCACATGAGAGTCTTCTGTGGTGACAGTGCTCTTCTGCTAATACAGAATGCTGAGTTGTTTCAAAAGCCACCTTAAGCTATTGCAAGCCTCTTGCTAAGGCTGCCAGCCAAGACAAGAGCTCATGGCCCCTCATCCTCAAAAGCATGAGGAGGTTTCATCTCAGGCTGGAACCCCACCATCAGCAGGGGCAGTGGGAGACACAGGGAGAGCACAGCTGGAGTGCCTCATATAATGTAGGCAGCCCTGAGCAGGACAACTGCCACTGCTATATCCCATACTGCTCTTTCAGAAAGACACAAGCACCCACTGTTGCTGGCTTCCCCACACTTTCCTCTCCGGTTGCTCTGTCTACAACCTCACTGACAATTACAGCTGTCCAATGTTTCCTCATTAAAACTGTTTTTCACCAGGAAACTTGGGTTTGACCTCACTGAAAGTTTCTCTGAAGATTTTTTTTTTTTTTTTGGGAGAGTTTCAACATTTTTGTCAATAAAGAGAAGAAAAAAATCGCAGGAGCTAAACTTTTCTGTGAGAAACAGAAGCTTTTTTTTGTTTGTTTGTTTTAGAAAGGGAGCAGCTGTTGGATTTTATTTTTATTTTGTAAAAGGAAAAAAAAACCTATTTTTTTTTTCTTTCAGCCTGTTAAAATTTTCCACAATAAAAATACTTGACCATCTCTTCTCATGTCTGTAAATGCTATTGGAGGCATCCAATGAGGCTTCTGCCTAGAGAGACAGAAGAGAGAAGACCAAGGAAGTTTCTAGCAGCCTTTTTCTTTTAAAAGCATGGTTTCAGGAGAGTGCAGAGCTTTCTTCAGAACCTATAGGGCAAACTACAGCAGCCACCGTATTTATTTTTCAGATCTCCAGGACAACTGGGAAGATCTATTGATGCAAAGAAATCATGTCCCACTAATTTAATTTGTACTGAGCTGTTTAGAAAACAGGTGTGTCCAGCTCATCCTATGAACTATGTAAATATTCAACTAAAAATCTGTGTACAATAACAATGTCATTTTTACTTAGCAAAGCAGATCTTGAAAACATACTAACTGTGTTTTCTTTCTTCATCATCCATATCCTAAGACATTTTAATTCCTTACCAGAGAATAAAAAAATGTGGTATGCAATATGAGTAATAACTTATCCCAGGTAAAACACAGAGTGGAATGCAAAGAAGAAAGACAAATAACTTGTGGTCTGATGTTTATTCTGTAGCGAGGCATTTGTGCTGTACCATTTTTCCATGCTTTTCACAGAATCACAGAATCTCAGACTATCATTTTCCTTTGTGTTTTTATCCTACAAATGTTACAGGAAACAAAGCGAGCATAGCAGAAAGGGTGAATAAAATGTACTTCTCTGTATATCTAATTAGAATTGGAGCAGGATATAAACATGGATTAAATAAGCAGAAAGGAGTAAATAGTGTTATGCAAGCTAGAGCAAAGAGTTTCATAATGCAGTGTTGATAAAAGCATTGTTATCTTTTCCTAGGCTAAATTCTTGTACTGGAATAACCATTTGTTACAAAGTCAGCATAAATCAGTGACAATCTCAAATCAGTCCCTAAATCCAGATTGTCTTTGCCAAAATCAACACTGGCACTTCAGATTAACACCATGGTAACTGAGATTAGAATCTAATCCACAGTTTTAGCTCATATCATTCCAGGATGAGTAAATCTTCAGTATGTTGCATTTTTTTTTGCCTGATTTTGTGGGTTCCCTCCAATATTCCAGCTGCTCTTCCTTTCACCTCCGGATACATGGTGGTTATTGCCATCAACGAGACACAATGACGTGCTGAAAAGTGGCAGAGTGGAGCACTGGTTAAAACTGCTCTTGCAAATGCATCCACTGTCTTCAGGAAGATTAATCTGAGTGAAGTATCTGGAAAGCTGGAAAAGCCTCCATATACTTCTGAATGCACATATTCATTTGGAGCTGGTTTCTGTTCCTCTGGTGCCTTGTAAATCCTTGAGGAATGCAGTTGAGGTCTAGGATCTTCTGCAAAGCGATTTAAGAGAGGTTGTGAACAGAAAAATGGAGGATTTGTTTGACTTTTATAAATATGTCAATTTTAATATATTTTTATAGAGAAAATCTTGGTTGTTACATCTTAATAAAACTATGCAGCTTGAGACAATCCTCCATGACTCAGTCAGTTCTGTTAGCCATGGTTGTACTCAGTATTCATACATTTTTGCCAGAAAATTTGCATCAATAACTTTCGAACAAGAGGTTTGTTCGTGAGCTTTTCAGTGTTCATTAGTTGTGATTGGTGACATAGCCTGTTTGGCTTCCTTACCAGGTAAGGTAATGAAGACAGGAGAATGATAGGTACAAATTCTGAGCAATGGATTTCTGTGCTTATGTGGATTCAGTGGCAACACACCTCCACAAAAAGGAGTCACAATGCAGCTCATATTCAAGATACACAGGTCAATTTTTTTCACTTCATGCCTTCTATGTCCTACACCGTACTATCTCCTTGACTTTTTGGTAGAATGGGATAATATAACCCTTATCCAGATGCAATAGTAAGTGTGATTCAAAGATGGAGGGAATTCCAAATGCTCAGCTTTCAGGGCCTTGTATGTCCTGTAGGTTCCCAGTCTGCCTCAGCCATCTGTGTAGTCAGAAGTAGTAGCTGAAGCATAGATTTAGGAAAAAAATAGACAAACTCTACTCTAGAGTAGATAGACAATGACGATTTGCAAATGCATTCCTGTTTTGGCAAAACTGTCACTGGGAGAGAGAGACTTCAGGAAAAAAATGTGAGAGAAAGAGAAGCCAGAGCACTCAGTAGTCCAGAGGGCTTTCCTGGTGCCTTAGAGAGGTGAGGGATCCCCCATCTCAAATGTTTGGGAAAGAATGTTTCCTGGTCTCTCTTGTGCAGGCATTTCCACTTCATATGAATGACTGAAGATCTCCTCAAGCAATACACAGAATCTGAGATGTTCCAGTTCTGATAGTCCATCACAGCACTACTTGCAGGTGTAGAAAAGGGGAGAAGAGAAGATGCCTTCTGCATGAAGTGGAGCGAGAACATTTTTGAAACTTTTTACTTTCTCAGAGGATGAGAGAGACATTTTTTACCCATTCCCAGTAACGGAGAGTGACCGTAAAAACAGGCCACGACCTGTAAGCTGATGCAAATTTGTGCCAATTGCATATTGTAGTAATCAAAATATGTTTATGGGAGAACCAGTTTTGCTTCCTCTTGCATCCAGACAAAGAGCTACTGCTTCTCTGTTCTGTGTCTTTTCTGCAGAGTATTTCTGAGTATTTGTGTATTTTGGGCTAATTCTGATCCTTCTTTAGGACAATATAGATGCTATGCTGCATTTCTGTATAGGCTAAATGTAAAGACAGACTTAACTTCCATGGGCCATGTGATTCTTGCTAGAGTTAAAAATAGTTATTTGTCTTCTCCTGATTCAGATATAGCTTATTATTTAGGTTTTTCAAATAGAACTATGGGAGAGAGAACACGTTGATGGAGTTTTGTTATTCAGTGCTCTCTCTGTAGAGTTTGAGTGTTCATTTAGAGGTTTTTTTTTTTTTTTCTGAATTGAATATTTTAAAGTTAGGTTTAACTAATGACCTTTCAGAAAAGTCAGACCATTTGTCATCTTGAATGAGAGAATCTAGCTTGTTGTAGTCAATTTTATTTAGAGATTTTTGTTGTTGGTGTTGTTCCGATGCTGCTTACAGAAACCAGGTCATTTGAATCTCATTCCCTTGAGGAGAAAACAATGAACATACCTTTGATCTCTTGCTAATATGACTGTCTTCCCGAAATGCAGACACTGGTCTGCTTGGTACACATCTTTGCCGCATACTTTTGTATCTCCTCAGACAGAATGGGACATGCTCACTGTGCTGCCTGCTTCCCAGGATGAGCCCATGAAATAGCGAAGATTTGTTGCACAAAATCATTTTATGGAAATGCTGCCTTTCTACAGAGATACCCAAGACATTTTTCTTCTGGTTCTTGTTGCAGATGATTTGCATAATCGTTGTTATCATATCTGATACACCCTGCTGTACATCACTTGGTGTGTGGTTTGTGCCATTGAGAGGGATGAAATTGTGGAAGCTAAAATTCTGTGGAATATTAAAGTTATTGCTTGTGTTATTATTTGACCTTGGATACTGGGATATTTAGAAAAGAGCCAGCAAGGCTTGGTATGTAGTGGATAAAGCACTAGCTTTTCTCTTCGAGTATTTTTATTAGAAGTTTGGATCATGGTTCAAATCACAACTAGAGACCTAAATGAAATGAGTCTGTGTTTTCATCTGAGTCCCCCAATGGACAATAATCCAGATCATAAAATATACCACTTAAACTTTGGCAGTCTTCTGTTCTCAGGAAGCTTTATTGCTCCGTATTACCTTAACACAAAGATAGTCCTTCCAGGACTCAGTTCAAGCTGAGGTTATTCAAAGAACAAAGTTTGTATTTCTAACTAAAGCTGGTCTGTGGATAACTCAAAGCTCTAATAGGTCACAAAGCAAACTTGCATACCTTTCTGCTGTATCTTAATGAAATTTAGCTGTTTGGCAGGGATGTATGTTGGATCATTCCCTCTCTATCTCCACACAGAGCCAGAAGGAGGTGGGGAGACCACAGGAAAATTATTCTTTGAATCCCTAGAGCCAGAAGCCTTCTGACATCATTACTGATGGCTCAGATATTTTAAAGGAACACAGCTCAATTTGAGATCGATGCATGCAGAAGGTCACAATTGACAGCCTAAGATTTTTGATCCTTACACGTCTCCTTCTTACCTGTGTGTCTGTGGGTCACGGGGCGTCAGCCTGCCCTATGCCTGATGGGTGACCTGTGCGGCTTGTGGGTGGCCTCTTGGCCATGCAGCAGTCCCCAAGGCACAGGACCCGTGCTGAGGCCAGCTGCATCACAGTAATGGGAGCTTAAGTGGCCAGAGCTCTTCTGGATTTACATGATGTAACTGGACTCTCACTTTAGCCCTCAGTGTCGTGTGCTGGCTGCATTTGATGTCCTGAACATGAGCTGTTTTTCGTGCTTTGATAATAAAAGCAGTGCCTGGCTTCAAAAGAAATCTGGCTTGGAACATCCTGCAGCATCTCAGGAACAAATGTGTTATCAATATAGACACCTTTTCCTAATCATTGATCTGAGGCATAGTAGTCTTTCCAAAACAAGAGGCATGGTTGCACTGTGAATTAAAATTTGACATCTTTCCTTGCACACCAAAAATAAGGGAAAAAGATTCATGAGAATGTCATGGGTTGTGTATGGATCTCGTCCAGGTGAAAGTCCTTCTGGTTATTTGAAAGGTAACAACAACTGACACGAGTAGCTTTTTTTTTACCCTGAAGGTGAAACACTTTTCAGACTGTAGCTTAAAACCAGCTCTCAGTTACACAAGTGTAAATCTCTGCCAAATAACTCCAGTGAGGCCAGTGGAGTTACTGGGGATTTACACGGGTGTAATTCTGAGCAGAGTTTGACCCTGGGTGGATATAGATATGCACTCAATTTATTGCACTATTACACCGCAAGCAGATGTACAGGGACAGCCCCTGGGGAAGGAAAAATATAAGTCCCAACTACAGGTCACTTCATATCCCTTTCCTCAGGCTTGCTGTATTTCCGAATCAAAACTCACAGGCAGAACAAATCAACTTGAACTACTGTGTAATAACCACTCAAGGCCATTTCAGCTTCAGCCCTATGTGAGGCAAAGTTTATGCTTTCTTCCCTTCCCCAACTGCAATTTTACCTTGATCAGAGCTGTGATGGCATGAACTAGGTATTGCTTTTTACACTGGGCTGTTATGGCAGCTTGCTGTATAGATGTGTAAGCTAATTGCTATAGCTGCAGAAACATATGTAGTGGGGTGTTGTGCTTGCGATGATAACTTTGACAATCTAAAATCATTTGGATTCATGTAGCTATCTGCGTGCATCCTGACCAAGAGAGACAGATAAAAAACTGAAGCTGTAGAGCAGATGTAGTGCTTATCATTTGATGTTGATTTGAGGTCATGTGCTGCCACAGTGGCTGCATAACAGTATTTCTAGGAGTAAATGCTTTAGGTGGAATGATGGGGTGAATTGCAGGAAAGTAGCATAAGGAGACCTAAATTGGAATTTGACTATCATGCCTGGGTTAAAATCCCTGGGGCTAGAACATATCTAAAAAAGGGCTGGCAAATCATTAATGACAGTAAGTGATCTGGAGTCCAATTTTATGCTTCCATTGAACTGATGGCATCTCCAGCACCTTGTATTCCCTTCCTTAAACTCTGGGCTTAAATGAAAGCAAAATAGTTTGTATTCTAACTCATAAGCATTCACATTGTCGGTCATTTCTCCTTGTCATGGTGTATTTTTTCCCTTGCAGCATGCTGTCTCTGGCTCTCACCTCAGGAAGGTTTTCCATCCTCACAGTCCCATAGTTTCTAGATCATTGCATTTCTGCCTTGAACAGACAATGGGCTTTGCCAATCTACCAAAATGATGCAAAAACACTTGCAAATTTCCCTTTCTGTGCCCATTTTAACCCTGAAATCTCACCCTGTGGCTGAAGTACAACACTGCCAAACAAATCTGGTGGTGTTTTAGGGTAAATTCTTTCCTTGCCTATGTACTAGTCAGCAGTCATCACTCAGACTCTTCCTCATTGAGGCCTGCACTCTCTGAGGAAAGGATCTAGCTTGTCATGCTGTTAGATACTATCATAGCTCTCAAAATAAGACATAACAATTGCTGACTCAAAATGTGGATTATGATTATTCCCCAGATCAGTACTGGCTAGGTGGATGTGTAGTTGGAGATTGGTTTTGAAACTCTGATGTCTGACAATTGGAAATGACTTTTTATACTTTCTGGAATTGAAAGTAGAGCATCATTTACTGCAACAGCTTTTCCTCTGCTGAGATAACCAGTGATGCTTTGCTCATGAGCTGCTGGGCAAAGCTAAAAGAGGGCTACATTCGCATACTAGTGGCTGGAAGCTGAAGCTCAAAATGAGTTCCATGGGAAAAGGCAAGAAACATGAAACTTCTTTCTAAAACAACTAAAACTCCCAAAAGTGTGGTTTTTCTTTTTTTTTCTTTTTTTTTTTCATTTTCTTGTTGGCAAGTTTTTAGATTAAGGATCATCTTTTAAGTATTAAAAAGCAGTAAAAATTTGAAGATTGTTTATGTCTCTGCAGAACTGGCTTAGCTATTTCTTGCCCTGCTGGGTGTGAAATATCCAATGCCACTTTCTCCCTGTGTATGTAGAGCAGACCACACCGTTTTGCCAACTCATCAAGCTAAAAGTACTCTGATGCCCAGGGCAACAACTATCTCATTTGCCCAAAAGCCATGTCAGTTTTGTACCAGAGTAGTTAAAAATCAGCAATCCACTATATGATCTTTAGAGATCCTTTCCAACCCTACCATTCTCTGATTCTCTGATTCGCTGAGTCTCTGATTTTATTAGTGTTACGAATTATGCAGATCTATTTGTAAGAGGAGACAGATACTGTACAAGCCTGGGAGTCTGGGCTTGAGCTATTTCTCTTTTTATCAAACGTGCATCTTTTCTACAGGTGTGAAGCTAGAACTGGTTATAAAGTAGGTACAGAATATTTAAAGTAGAACAGACTTGTTCAGTAATTTTTTAAATGGACAGTTTTCAAAAATATTAACAAAGCAGTTTGGAAAGGAAGGAAAGAAGGAAAGAAAGGAGGAAGTTAAAACAATTCTAGTTGCTTTTTTTTTTCATTGTAGGCTCCTAGGGAAAGGATGCTGGGAGCAGACAACAAGATGGAGGTGTGACTTCTACAGAGCCAGTCCCAGTTGGGGGTAACTGAGCTGTCACAACTGCCAACACATGAACAGAGAGACGTGGGAAGTGCTATGGGTGACCAGGGATTGGGCAAGGATGTTTAATGACTGCTGGCAGGAAGTAGGTAGTATGAAAAAACACCTAAGTTTAGAAACCAAGAGGTGTCAGGGTGTTTCATAAAAGTTCTGCTGCCCATGCAGAGAGGATGGACTCCTGCCTGTTTTAGGGCAAAGCAACTTGATCCTGATGGTTCAGGTATGTGCTTTGTCTTTCCTAAGTTTCTTTAGTCTTTTAACCATTCAAAACCATATCCCATGTCAAAGGTTATGATTTGGCTTACTTTGGAAACCAGCCTTCCTGTTACACACAGCTGCCCCATGCAGGATAGCCAAAATCAGTTCAGTGTTTTCTTGGTATTCACTGGAAGAGCAAAAAAATGCAAATATGCTGAAGCCAGGGCACAGCATTAGAGGAGCAAAACTGTTGGTCTCCTCCACAAGCAAGTGAAAGATCTTAAAGATCTTGAAACAAAAGGAGGTACACCCTCAGAGACTGAAGGCTGGAAGTGTGCTCCACTGCTCTAGTTCCCTGACACCTCCCTCAGCACAATGATATGTATTTGTCTCCTATAAACATATCTCAGGAAGGTCATTTAAAAGTGGTTTGCCAACCCTCAGCTGTTTCATCTCAACGTCTTCGCTGTGCTGCCAGTGTGGGGTTAAACATAGCACATCAATGGCACACATTCACTAATGCCATCATCTGACTTCATGTGTTTGGTTTACAGGTGTCACTACAGATTGGATTAGCATGCGATTCAAATCCCAACCCTGCCACAGTTGTTGAGTTGTCCAGATGCTTACAAATGATAATAAATTAGAAATACTTAATGTATTTATACTTATGTGAGGATAGAGACCTCCAAGCTGGAGCACTGTGCCGTGTGTGCTTCTACCTTGAATTCATTGTGAGATGTTGCTTAAACTTTATTTATATGTTGTGTTATAATTAATTTACAGTTTATAACTTATGATGGATTTTAATCTTACTTCATTTCAGTAGTCTCAGATTGGAGAGACGTGGAACTTGGAGCACTTCCCTTCAGTTCTGCTTGGAGCATTTCATGCTTCAAAGCATAAACATCAGAAGGATTTCTAGACCTATTGCGTAAGGCAGGATTCTGGGGCTGACTGCAGCAGTTTTTGGAAAGTGAGATGGATTCAGCTTGTGTGTCTGACAGAGCTTCACTGCAGCCATGCCTACATGTAGTGTGTAAACCTCAGCCTATTGAGGAGTGACTTTTTAGGCTTTTGTTAAATGCAAGACAAACCCTATGCTGGCAGCGTTCAGCTGTGGGTATGGCATAGTGTGGTATGCCTAAAGTTGCAGAAAGGGCTCTGCAGATTTTTCTCGAAAAATATTTCTGTTGAGCTTTATATTCAGAAGGGAATTGTTCAAACCAGATCCCTCCCCCAGCTATCAGGGTTGTACAAATCAGGCCGTTCCATGCCCTTATTTCAAGTCCTTGGGTATACAAGGAATACAGAGAGTGTGTCAAACTGGGCCTGGGTCACAAAGGAATTTTAGCAACATATGGTACAGATAGACCCTCTCATTAGTAGGATTTTAAAGCTCTGCAAGTCAGGGACCAGCAGCTGGGAAGCAGCTGGTGGGTTGGCAGGAAGAGTGCAGCAATAGGAGCTAAAGCAGAGCTGCTAGGAAACCTCTGAGATGCTTGGGGCTGATTCACCAGACTGCAGCCAGCAGTGACTACAGTCACCAGTCCTGGATGGAGTGAGGATGCTGCTTAGCAGGACTAAGGTGGGAAATGGTGCCCAGGAGCCTGAGCTGTGGCGTCTTTGTCAGTGTAGGTAAAACAGCAAACCTGAGAGAGCAGCCAGCAGGGTGAAGATGGCAAAACTGATGCTTATTATTATGCCACACCAGTATTTGATTTTTAGGCATAATTAAAAGTGCTAGTTCATCTACTAGTGTTGATACCATTTCAATGCTGATATATAAGGCTTTTGGGATTTGGACAAAACAGGTTGAACTTTGCGTTCTTGTATCTTTGTGCGTTCACTGATCTCTCAGGAAGAACCTGTCTGTTTCCAAGGTATTAATTTCAAAATTTATGTGTCTCTGTCATCACCAGCAGTGGCTCCTGAAGTCTTTGTTTTTTAAATGATAGTGATAGTCTGAGATGCTGTCATACTAATGATCCTGTTGAGGTTTGCAGCCCCTTGTCCACAAGCTTGTTGTCAGGCTCAGGACAGAGGCAATGTTTTAGCCCCTCAAAGCCCATTAGAAGGCACTTAGCAAATTAGATGTCCTATAAATCCTGCAGCTGTCTGTAATTCCAGGTTTTGTGGTTGCAGTTCCCCAGTGGTGTTTGGCTACCTGCAGTATGTGCATCTGAGACAAGCTGCAGGGCCATTGCTTGCAGGAGATGGATCTTTTGTTCTTGGGCAGTTTAGTCAGGGTGGAGGGCTTTTGTTGGGTTGCTTATTTCTGCCTTCCCCCACTGGGAAGCAATGAGCTCTTCTCTGGTCTGGTAAACAGATATTGTGAGAGCACTTGTCTTGAGAGCTACTTTTCCATCTTTAAAGCTGACACTAGGCATTTTGGTAATAATCCCTGCTTTGGGGTGCTTCTAGACAAATTTCGTTGCAGCGTACATCCATATATGCAGTAACTTAGGTTTCAGCCGAAATCTCTGCTCTTTGCTGCTGCTCTGTCCTTTCTGGGGCACTGCAGTGCCTATGTCTGCAGTGTAAACTTGCACAAAGTGGTACATGGTGTGAAACACCAGGTTCTTCAAAGAAATGGCTTCTGTAGTGTACTTACAGGTTAGAAAACAGATGAAATTTAAATTCCAGTAAAGTGCTCACTGATGTTTCTGGTTTTATTATATATTTATATATTCTTCAGAAACTGAGATCTTCCTGAAAGCTTTAAAAGAAGCTCTGTCACTTTGTTATTTCAAGTAATCAGGTGAATACATTTTCTAGTGAGAAGACTGATGAGAACCAGTCTGGTAAACCCCAGTCCCTTTGAAAATGGACAGGTGAGCAAAGCCACGCGTAGAACAATCCATGGTGTTTCTCATGGATAATGCAGAGCGTTGCCTCTGGGACTTCTCACAATGTCAAGTGCTCTAAGGACTGCACTATTTGGCCATAAATGGCTAGAGTTGTGCATTTTAAAACTGTAGAGACTCCATTTGAGATTCCTTAATAAAATGTTTGAGTTTCATTAAACAGATGATGCTTTCCAAGGAATGTAGAGTTCTCCTTGAGCCAGACTGGAGGGCTGTACTGGGACAGGGCTGGTGTTGCAGAAGACCAGGTGCAAGGATTTGAGGCTCATAAACAACCGTTGCCTCTGGACTCCAGGCACATCTCATCAGGAGCAACAAGTATGGAGGCCAGGCTTCATCCTTGCTGTGCACAGGGTATTTGGATGCAGAGATTGAATCTGGAATTAAACACTATGCCAAGCACTTCTCCAGTACGTAGTGGTAGGAAAATGTTGCTTGTATCATTATGAAGTGTGTTGTACACTTTGTAAAGGATTTGGTTGAGAAACAAACCAAACACATGTTTATAAAAGCCTTTCCCTGAGTTAAGAGATGTCAGATTTAAGTTGTCATTGTTTATACTCCTAAACACGAGAGGAAATAGCCTGTGGTTTAGATTTTCAGCAGGCCAAGTTATATAGCCTACCCTATGGGCCTCCTGCAGTTCCAGAGAAAGAGCAGCTCTCAGGCAGATGGGCTTTTAGGAGGACATCACCCGGACACGACATGATGCTAACGTAGCTGGCCAAGCTGTGCTGCTTTGGAGCATGGCTCAGCATTGTTGTCAAAGTGCCACAGCTCCTGTGGGCACTGATATTGCTGAGTGGGTAGCAGGCTGTGCATTGGAGCCCTCCCCACCGGGCATCTCCATGTGCCCAAGGACAGGGCCTGGGCAGGCTGCTGCCTTGGTAGGAGGCACAGGGCTGAGGTCCTGTGGGCTCACCCCAGGGCAGGGACCCCTGGCCAAACCTGAGCATTGATGTACAGATGGTTACAGTTAAACAAAATAAAAATAATTAACCTAAACTCTATCAAGCTGCCCACATTTTAGTTAGAAAATATTCAAGACCCAAATACACTGCAGAAATGCATTTAACTACCTGAGTCCATCTGGGGATAAAGCAGCAGATACTTCAGATTGCCCTGCTGAAGGTATAGTTTCCAGGGCCAGATAGGATTACTCAATGTATGTCCAATGCCTTCTTGCAGCCCTCTTCACTCTGCTTCTGGTTTAAGCTGTATTAAAGATAAAACCAGACTGACAATGAACATGCAGCATTTGTCATGCAGTCTGGCTCTCTTTCTTTTGCAGCCTAACACAGAAAATAATGAATACTTCTGAGGTAATTTCATTTTGGTTTTGTTTTGTTTGCAGGATTGTCATTCGAATTTAACATATTTTATTGATCTGATTTTTGTATATGAACATTTTTATTAGGCTTGGCTATGAAGATTTTCATGTTTTATTCTCTGCCCTGTGTTCTCCAACTCCTCTTTAAGAGAAGGTGATACCCCAGCTTGTTCATCTGCTCATCTGCCAGGCTGTTGGCAATAACTGCTGAACGTGCTGGCCATTTCTAACTTCTCTAGGCAGAGCAGACATGCTCTCAGATGTAAACTCTTAAATCTCAAAAACTGTAGAGGTGCAAAGAAGGAAAAACAGCTCAGGGAAGAAAATCTGTAGAGCGTGCTGAAGCTTCTAGTCATGTTCAATGTTGCAGCTCACCAAACCTACACCTGTATGGGCTGCTCAGCCACAAACACCTCATTTGGAGTCAGCCATTTGCTTAGGTTTTAATGAGGGGAAGGAGGAGGGAGCTGATGGTGCTTTTACATGTTGTGATGCCTAGGAAGAGAGAGGAAGGAAAGACAGATGGTAGTGAGAGAGCTGGAGTTACTGCAGACCTGGGACACAGGGTGCACGCCTGCATGCCTGTATGCCTGTATGGATCTGCATGCCCACAGAGAAGCCACTTTGTTAGTTTTACTATTTTGTTCTATTTTACACAGAAAATTGTTGTCAGGGAGTAGGAGTAAGACAAGAAAAATTATCAACGCAGAGTTGAAAAAAAAATCAACTTTTAAAAAAAAAAATCTCTGAAGAAAAAAAGTTGTCAAAACAAAAATTGTGCTCAATGATGTACGGTCATTATTCTGTGGATGTATCAAAACCTAATTAGCTCCTATAGAAGCTTTGGTATTGATACAGGCTAATGAGAAAGCGTAAGACATAAAGCAAGAATTTTGTAAAAATGCTATTAAAGATTTCTCTTTTCAAGAGATGACAGATTAACTAACAAAATAATCCATTTTATTGGACAAATTGTTTAGAAAAGTATGGTGTCTGGCTTACCTCCAACATCAATAGTAATATTAAGAGCAGTCATGGATTTGATGCCAAATTAAAAGGAGAACAGTCCAAGCTCTGAGTGACAGTAGTGGCCTTCTTCCAGGAAAGGTAAGTGTGACTGCATGAGGAATATTTTCTTATTGTTTTTCTATTTACATTTGGCATTAAGAAGTCACCAAAGGGCTGTTAACATCTGAGGTGGTATAAATCTAAACAGGTAAAGGACAGGACAGATTTTAAAGGCGTTTCCCTGCAATTCATCTTGAACACACAGCTACCAAATATTCCTACTCTTTGAGTGCAGCACCACAAAAGAAATAACCATTCTACAGTTTTATTAGCATTTCATTAGAAATAAAATACAAAATGTTTGACAAACCATATTTTTTAAAGTTTCTGAGAGCGAGTTTCAAGTGAGAGAGGCATTTTTGTTTAGTTTGTACAAGGGCTAGGATTTTAGAGCTCTGAAGCATTCACTTTTTTAGCACTAAAGATTCTGCTCCTTTCCTGTTGAGCCTTTTTGAAATTTTCCATGTGTACCAGAGATCTTAGCAGGGCTCTTTCTTGAGGAGGATATTAGTCACCATGAGCAAAGGAGGTGAAATCCTGCTGTGAATAATGTTTAGCAAACAGGTGAGAGATCACTTTTGCCTGATGGCTGAACCTGTACTAGTGTACTTAACTGTCCTGGGTTTGGCCAGGTGTCGTGGATTTGGCCAGGATAGAATTAACTCTCCTCAGCTGCAGCTGGGGGGGTGTGGCCAGGCTATTCAAGCCCATGTGACACCATGCTCGGGATATAAGGGCAGCAGCTGGGCCAGGGCTGAGTGTTGGGCTGAGTGCAGTGAGCAGTTACATTGGACATTGCTCCTTTTTCCTTTGTCCATCACTGTAACTACCTACTCATTGTGGGATTCTATTAAACTGTCCTTATCTCAACCCAGAAAGTTCTACAACTCTCTCTTGATTCTCCTCCCCATCCTGCTGAGTTGGGGAGGAGTAACTGGGTGGTTTGGTCATTGTTCAGTTAAGGCTAAACCACCACATTAACTCAATAGATGAGACCTACATCTGCTGTAGGCTGACTTCAAGCTACTTTACTCCACATCAGCTGAAGGTCTGGCCTCGTATGTCTGCTTTAATGGTGACTCTAGTCCAGTCTGAGAGCAAATTGTGATGTGTATTGGATGGCTACTTTCCAGACATTAGTTTGACCAGTCCAACAGGAGAGGCCAAGACTGCTTCTGATCTCACTTCTTTAAACGAAAGATTCTGAAAATAGTCATGGATGTGCGAAAAGACTACTTGAAAAATACTGGTGCAGGTCTTGCAATTTTGTGGCTATATGTCTTGGCATTGACAAGACCCCTAAGCGTCCTGTAGCTGTGCAGAGCTTTTGTGACATTTGAGAGTGAAGGCAAATATTAATACTCTAGAGTGGCTATGGGATTTTGTAGGGATCTCTCAACCTGGGTGGTAAGAAATATGTGTTTCCATCTTGTGAACAGAGTGCCATATCCACATTAGGAGGCTCAACCCACAGCTGGGAGAGAAGTGAGGAAGCTTGCAGAAAAAAATAATGTGAGCCAACTGAGGTGCCAGGTGTGTATCTGATTGTCTCTGAGACTAATGCGTGTGAAATCTTGACAAATCTGCAATTGAGGAAGAAGTACCTACACACAAAATCCATAAACTAAGATATTGATATATGTGAAAATCATACATTTCAATACCAAACACTTGAGCTGAAGCCTACTCCTGGTGACAGATCAGGCCCGATCTGCAAGCTGTCAGGGAGAACTTTTCTGCTATTTGCAATTGCTTTTGTGTGGTTGGTCAAAATGTTTCTATTTCAGATGTGAACAAAAATGTTGTTGAAATCAGAATGCTGACAACATAACCCCCCATCAATGAATGAGAGCTATATTTGTAAAGAGAGGTTGTTCAAAATGCTCTCTTTGCTGCCTGTGCAACATAATGAATATCAAATGGGATAACAGAGCTGTGGTCATTGTTTCTAGCATAAAGCCTAGAAACCAATTTAACACATAACAAAAATGAACAAACAAACAATCAACCCTGAAATCTGTCTGGCTATAGCAAGTCCTTTTCACTAAACCTCTATTTGATAGACATCTCTGCCCTCAATATTTTCTTGTTTGGAGTAGGATCAGAGGTGTTGGTGCCAAAACTCAACATACCGTGAGAGTGTCTGTTTTTTTTCCAACTGAATTGGAGAGCAGGAAGTGCAAAGGATCACACAGGAGAGCTTTCCTTGTGCTTTCCAGCCTTCTTGGATGGAAGCATTAGAAAGGTTGGATAGAATCTTGGTTATACTGGCACTCCCAAACACTTTTCCAGCCCAAGTCCGGTCTCCAAACCATCCGAGGCTTGCCCATTTAGCATATGTTTAATCTGATCTGATCTGGTTTTTATTTAAGCAGAGATTAATTGCATTTCTTTGTTCTTTGGTGATGATGCTAATCACATGCAGCACACTCTTTGGGATCAGTTACATGAATGCCTGAATTTCTACCTTAGATGATGAAAAACATCTGGAAGAGGAAACATAGCAAAGGGGAAAGGAAAAAAAGAGGCAGATGGCTGTATATAGGGGCCTTAGCTCTTGTGTCAGGAGCACTTGTAACCCCCTCTGTGGGTTCCTCTCTCTATTTGAAACTCATGTTTTTCTGTCTTATGCCTGCAGTTCTGTTATTGCAAGGCTCTTGAAGCCTAAACTAACCCAAAATTCCAGTTTTTTGGAGCTAAATCTGGATAGTTGGCAAGTTTACATTCAAACCTTATTGATCCTGTTGTGAGAGATGTTCTGCATATCTTAGCACTGACACAACCCCTAAGCACCACACAGCTGTGCAGAGGGCATGTGACATTTTAAGGTTAAGGCGAATGCTGAAAGTAAGAGAGACTGTAGCTTGAGCATAAGTAGAGCGGAAACTAGGGCCACGATGATGCTGTGAAGTCCACTTCTACCCTCTAGACTGGGCTGTTCAATGCACAGGCAACATACGTGCTGTTAACACAGAGGCATCAAGTGTCCATCGAGATGGGACACTTACAAATTTGGACCACGGTTCAGACATATGTAAGGAAAAGGCCTTTAATGTTGACAAGAGACCTCAGTATAGCCCCTAACTGAGCAGTGCTGATGTAACTTCAGCTTTTTATTGAACCTAGCTTTCTCAGTGCCTAAGGCAAATGGCTTTCAACATTTTTCTGAGTATGAATCCGTGCTGGTTTTCCAGAGTATCTGCAAAGATAGCTGAAGCTTATACCTGACAATTTGACTTCTCGTATGCTGCCTTATAAGTGGTCCATCTGTGCCAAATGGTCCACTGACTGCCAATGGAATACCTTCTGTCTAGGGGAAATCCTGGTTGTAATAAAATCAATGACAAAATCCCAAGTTTCACAGTAGTCAGAACTTAAACGCTGGCTACTCTTTTGGTGTTCAAGGAAAGAAGAAAACATTTTATTTCATGACTGGGTGGGAGGCTCAGCAATGTATACAGATTTGCAGCAATGCCAAAAATTTCACCTGTGTTTTACAGGAATAAGTAAAGGGACACAGGTCCCTTCCAACCCTTAAGATTCTGTGGTTCTGTGACTCCAGCAGCCCCATCTCTGAAATGTGGCAGATTAATCTAAGAGCTAAACTTAGATCCTCTCCACAGCAATACACAGTATCACCTCAGCTGATTGGGCATGGATGTGGGAAAGTCAAAGTATCCTTCATATCACTTTCAATTAAAATGATAATAAAATGTTCAGCATTGCCCAGTGTGTCTAAAATTAAACCAGGACTAGTCTGTTCTCATGATATTTAAGATGAATGTTATAATCATGTCCAAAGTCTACCTTACTTGCAAGTGTATTGGCTGTCTTACAAAGCCCAAAACAATCTGGTTGATATGTCTTATGGCATGTTTGCCCTTGAGTATGTATTTAAATCACACTGTGAATGTTTAAGTAAGGTTTTCCATGGTTACTTTAGTGAAAACTAAGCCGAGGCTTACCTACAAGGAGCAGCATTTCAGGATGTCAGCATATTCGTACCAACTGCTGCACTTGTGTAGGTCAGCAGGAATAAGCTCTGGTATAAGGTGTGTATAACAACATTTATTTAACTCCCAGAGGAGTTTATGAGGCTTAATTAATGTCAGAAAACTGATTTGAGATGATACAAAAAATGTACAGAGGGTGGCTTGTGGCTTTTGCTAGTGTTTCAGAGCTGAGGAGTTGCTCTGGGGTTTGGGTTGAGCTGTGGAGCAAGACAAAGCATAGATGCACAATGGGTTTGACACAATATGTTCTGACCTACACAAGTCATGACCTATGTCCTCTGCTGATATTGCAGGTTGTCCTTCAGGCTCAGGGCTGTCCCACTGAGCTCAGGAGATGAAGGCATTGGTCATGCAGTGTCCCACTTTGCCTGTATGAAGGAAATCTGTGCCAACTCTCCTCCCCATCATGTACCTTTGCAGCTTGGGTCGACATTGGCCTTTTTCGACTTCTGAGCAAGCATAGGTGCAGTCTGGAGGATTGGCATAGACTGCTCTGCTCAGCTGGGGAGACCTGCCTGCCCTGGGTCCCTGGTGTAGATGGCTCTGAAGGAGTAGTTGGGATGGTGGAATACATCAAGATGTGCTCAGGCCGTCAGCACCTCTTCCCTTTTCCGTGTCTTTGCTATTCCAGAGGCCAACAAAGCTTCACAGCACTCTTTGGTTGCAACCTGCATGTGAATGTCAATAACAGCACACCCCACAGAAATGCCTTATCAAATATGAGAGTTATATATGAACTTCATCATATTTTGCAATGAATCAGATCCACTGCTTACATGGTCAGCTTAAAAGCCAAAGAAAGCCAAAATTTTAACTCAGACTGGCCAGGGGAATGGAAAACATCAGAAGAAAATAGCAAATGTAAAATGGCTTGTGTTGGAACTTCTTTGTTTTATGCCTGAGACTTTTCACTTAAGTCTGCAAATTCTTTCTCAGGCATTTCCTTAGAACATTGCTTTCACTATAACAAAGGTTTGGACTACCCAGATATGATAGGCTTACGAAGTCTTTTACAAGTGAAATCTTGAAGTAGATTTAAAAATTAGTACATACATTAAAACAACAGCAACCATCCCTATCAGCTCTGAACACTCTTAAATGACCAAGAAATTAGGATGGCATGATAGGACAGCTGAAGTGGCATTTCTCAATCCATAAAACACACGGAGCGAAGCACCTGATCTGAAAACCTATACAGATGGTGCTGCATTAGCTTCTCTCTTACAGAATTAAATAAGTTCTTTTTGGCTTATAGTGGCAGGCACCACATACGAGTGTTTTATAAAACTTATTAAGGACCCTCTACCACATGATGTCTCTGAAGGCTGACACAATGGTAAAGAATGGTTCTCAAGAAGGTTGTGATGTTCGATTAAATTTTCATTAAGATAAATAGCATATCAAATAACTAATTGTGTATCCACCCTGGAAGTATTCGGACTCCTATAGACAGAATGAGAGGCCATTGGACTATCAGACTGAAATAAACTTTTAAATGTGCCCTTGAGTTTAATCTATGGGTTAACAAAACCAAAATTAATGGCCTGTGAAAGTTATCCATTTACAGTAGCGACAGATCCATGTAATATCAGACCTGAAAGTGTTCCTTGTTTGTATGGACAAGTACTCAATGCCCAACGACCTCTTTCTTTGGGAGCTTTCAAACTCATGCCTTATTCAGAAAAGTGTATTTCTACAGAACACAGGATTAGCTGCAGATCTATGATCAGCAATTTTCTTTAACCACTATGTAAATAGGAAAATTCTCTTAATCAGGGGTACAATATGTAATGTCAGAGAATTTTGCTTCTAGCAAAGTTTCTGAATTCTCAAAACTGTAGTTAACAAGTCCCAGGGGATTTCAGACTTAGAATTTGTAAGATATGTTGTTCTTTACCAAATTCTTGTAAAACAACCAAATACATAGCACCAAGGGCAAATATGAAAAGCAACCCAGTTATAAATATTTGAGGAACATTATAAATTATACACTAGAGGCAAATAAACAGTAACTCCCCAATTCCAGAGATGAGCAAAGCTTGTAAATGTAAGGTGAGGGACTGCATGATGCCAGACCGATTTTCTCCTATTCCATGTCCAGTGGTAATGAGATAACAATTGCTTCAGAATACCTCACTTGCTTTCACCATCTTTTCAGATCTACTGGCCATATTAAACTATAAGGAATGATTGTTTTGAAATTCAGACCCAAACATTTTGATTTGCTTTTCAAATTAATTACATTTAATTTGTATTAATTTAAAAAATATCTCTATTTCTTAGCTTCACTCATGTAAAAAATTGGCTTTTTCTAACCTGATAAATCTAAGAGAATAGCAAGGACCCTGTGCAAAGCTTTATTTTTGTAATTTCTGGGATGTTAATTTGATGTCCATTCCTATGGCAAAGAGCAAATACTAATTATGTTCCAAATTACACTGTATTTTCCTAGGATAAAAATTATTTTTACTTATGAAGGATGAAATGTTAATCAATGAAAACCACTATTTGGGATTATCAGCAATGATGAAAGATTCACTGCTTTTCTCCAGACATCTGGGCAGCGTTTAAGGGGCTGTGCCATGCATTGGAGGAGGCAGGATTTTGCTTCCTGAGGCTGTTTTGGAAGAGTCTTTGGAGGCCAAATGAATATGTTGCATTCTGTCTCAAAGCCTGATCCAGCTTTTCACACTTAGTGGAGAGACTCTTTATTTTTGTGTGGAAGCCCAAATCACCTTGTTTAAAGATAACAAGGAAATCATTAAGTGAATACACCAAAACAAAATAAATCTATTCACCCAGGAAAAGAATGTCCTTTGTAGTGCTGCTGACAAATGTCTTGTGCTTAACTTCCCTTATCACCTTTTATTTTGAATTAACAGCCTGGTTAGCTTAGAGGTGATGTATGTTTCCTTGTTCTTTAGGACATATTTTCTGTGCCATATATGGAATTTTTTGATGTTTTTCCCAATGAATGTGAAGTTGCTGTCACTTCTGTGGCTTCAGTGTGGTCATAGCTAGGGGTTTTGAGACCACACACAAGCCAACTTACTTTTGGCAAGAAACAGACAACTGGGCTCATAAATTATATTCATAAATATTTAGTGTACTCCTATGTGTGGCTTTCTAAATAAAAAGGAGGAAAACCAAGACGGGAGGAAACCTGGTAATTCTGGGTAAAAAATAATTTATTTTGTCAGGAAGAAAAAACCTTCTACAAAATCAGTAACACTGCAATTTACTCCTGACATTTAAAATAAATCATGTTTTTGTACAAGTATAATGCAAATGAAACTACTTCCAGGAAATCAGTATAGGCTTTGACCAACAGAAGTACTTGAAATATTGAACACTGGGAGTATTCAGCAATAGTGAGCAGCACAGAGAGCATGATTTATTGCACCAGGAGAGAGACTATCTAATCATATAGGTCCCATTCTCAAGAGCAGTCAGTGGCCTCTTTCTGCACGTGACCTTTCTTCTCCGTTAAAAGGAAAAATGAGCTGTGGTAGTAGTGACTGTGGCTTGGGGCTGGTAGGAGCAGTGCATGGCCCTTCTTCACCCAGGATGCCACTAAGCAAAGAAACTTTCCCATGTTCCTCCTGTGTCTCAGCCTAGCCTGGCTCACTGTACTTGGGTCATCTTTCTTAGCTTCTGCAGAAAATACAGTCACTCTTACTGTTTATTTTCTGGTGGGTTTTTTTGTTTGTTTGGTTTTTGTTGCTTATTATTGTGCTGATAAAAAGAAATTTTTAGGGTCTTCCCATCTTTTTTTTTTGGTACAGAAACAGCCTTGAGTTAATGTACCTTGTTACTTCAGCTTTACTAACAGAATTATTACAGTGAAGAGTAATAAAGTTAACAACACAGCAGCACACAGCTGCTAGTAAATTGTTTGCTGTGATTGGACCAACCTAGCTCCTGAAAACTGCCAAGTGTCATATAAGAAAGAGATAACATCCTCATATAAGCATAGAATCATTTGTGTTGGAAGGGACCTTTAAAGATCATTTATTTCCTGCCCCCTCCCTCTGTGGGGAGGGACATTTTCCACAGATCAGGTTAAGCTCTATCCAAACTGACCTTCAGTTCCTCTTATCCTCGGGTCTGGTTTTGATTTGACCTTTATGACAAGACTTATACCACCTCCCCAGGACTAAGCTCTCTACAGTGCTGGTTGTTCAGTCTGCACAGTTTGGGTTACCTTTGTGGGATACCACAGGATTTTACAGATTGGAAAAAGGAATGACAGTTATGCCCAAGGCAGCTTTTTCCCTACAGTCTCAGTCTTAAGTTCAAACTAGTTTTCATAAGGCTGTAAAGGAATCTCTCATCTTCTCATTAAAATTCCCCCTTTCTTAACATGATTACATCATATTTAATAGTTTTCACCAAACCCCACCCTAAATTGCCCAAAATTGTTTGATCACTCTCTATCATTTGGATAAAATATCTCTGGGGCAAGATAAAAAGGGTCAGGGGAGATCTATGTGTACGAGACCCTGTCAAATCACAGGAGTGGGAGAGTTCAGAAGACATATGTGACCAATTTTCATGGTTAGCTGATAGGAGATCAGTTGCCCAGAGTAAGAGCTGAAACTCATGCACCAGTGAATATTATCACCCCCTGAGTCTCTGGCCAGATGTGCACCCCTCATCCGATCCTGTATTATTTTCAGGTGTCCATGTCTTTGTGCAGGTATTGGAGTGGAGTCTTTGAGGCATGCCTTTGGAATATATTTCAGACTCAGACATTTGATAGGGTTATGAGAAAGCTTTTCTTCTCTACTCTTTACGCCTGCCACAGTGCTGATCGTTGGTGAAATGTATTCAAACCATGCAAAAAGTTGGTAACCAGATTTACAGCAGTGTAAACAAGAACAGGGCAGCCTGCTCTGTCACTACAAACCCAAGGGCTAAGGTATGAGAACCGTGAATAATACTGTCAACACACATTGAAGCCACTCCACATTAATCCTGAGGACTCCATGTTTTATAGATACAGCTGTTAGAAATATGTTTCTTCTGCAGAGGAAAGGACATCATCTTTAGAATGTCACCAACTCCCATTCAAGAGAAATGTATGCCTGCCCTGGGAGAATACTCTGAAAAGTCTGACTGGGTGGGAGAAGAGGGCACATTGCCTTCATGCTTTGTCCCTGTTTATAATGGTCAACTCAAGTACTCCTTATAAACTCCTATCGTATAATGGGCTAGTAATTAGTGGGTCAGGGGGCTAAGAGAAATCCTCAGTCCCCTAACATTACCCTTATAACACACACTTGACATGTGGTGTAAGGATGCAAGTAACATATTTCAATGCTTGGGGTGAAAAAAAGCTCTCCAGATATCCAAGTTAGAAGTGAATCTGGAGAACAATTCAAAAGCAGATTACCACTGGAAAAGAGATGGCACTGTGGTGAGATCAGAGGGAAGACACACAACTTATATATATTTTCTGCTCAGGCAAAACTTAAATGTGTTCTGAACTACAAAGCACTTCGTAAACTTAAATGGAGATGAGATCTGTGTGCTAGATGGAGAACAGAGGGGTTGTGGAGTCTCCTTCCTTGGAGGTCTTCAAGACCCACCTGGACATGTTCCTATGCCACCTGATCTAGGTGAACCTGCTTCTGCATGGCGGTTGGACTTAATGATTTCTAAAGGTCCCTTTCAACCCTACCATTCTATGTTTCTATGATTCTATAAACCATACTGGGAATAAGAGTGTAGAATTTGGTCTCATTTGTTACGACCTAGTTGTTCTTTGTTGGAATATTTCTACATGATTTCTCAATAACTCCCAAGAAGCCTCTTGGATCCCTGTTCCTAAACTCAGGCTAGGGTAATTATTTGACAGTGTTTGACAGTAAACAGCAGTAGTAGTCAAGTATATGATATCCTCATATCATGTTCCCCTGTGCAGTATTTATATGTCCATGTAAAAAACCCCCACACTCTGGACTTTAAAACACTAAACTAGAAAGATAAAGAGCATGTACTGGAATTTCAAAAGATACATAATGTTGATTAATAGTGACCTATTGGGTCAAAATTTAGGGCTAGAGTTTCTAGTAATGGAGGAGAAAATTTCTGAAAAGCAAAAATCCTAATTTACCCTCTTTAGGCACAATAATAGCCATTGTGAAATTTCAGAAATATAACACCGTGGAGCTGTCTACCTAAGGAAGCTGCTGAAAGTCCTATTAATAAAATCATAGGGAACAGGACTGAACAAATCTGGGGAAGGTACCCAGGCATACAATCACGAGATTGGTGAGGTGATCTGAGGTCTCTTTTGATCTCTTCTATTTCTGACTTTAAATCTTGGTATTCCTGCATATCCATGAGTGAAACAGGAGAGAAGTAGCAAAATAGTTTGAGGTGTTGAAGAGGACAAGGAGACATCTGCTAATGTGAGAAACAGCCAAGTATCTGTAGGCTTTTATATTGGAACAGGTGAATATCTGCTGTAGACCTGTGGAGAAAGGTATCTTTAGGGTGAAAATTTGTCAAGGGCCCAGGATATGGGCAGAGGGTCACACCACACTGAATTAGGTAGTGCTGAAAGTCATCTAATATGTGGGAAAGGAGAAAGGCCCATACCTTCACCCCTTCCTGAGGTCCCCATGAATCTGATGCTGACTCTGCCTGCGAGTGCCAGAGATGAGAGGAGATGGGGAGAAGGTAAGCCTTGTCACACTAGCACTCCTTATTTCATTCTTGTCACAGCTGTAGCTCCTGCCTCTTGAGGACTGATACCATTCTTCTCATTTCATAGCCAGGATGAAGTTGCAGATTTGGCAACCAATACCAGCACGCACCATGGGGAGGCACAGAGTGCTGGCTGTTAACCTCACTGTATTTTCATTTTCTTTGTGTATCCTGTGAGTGAGCCAGGACAGCTTAACTGGCAAGACTCACAGAAAGAATAAATCACCATAGTGCTACTGGAGCTGCCATGATTTATACAACTGCTATCCTTGTGTCCATATTTTCTGTTTGCTTCTGTAATTTATTGACTTTTTGCCTTTTGGCTTGACTCTGCCTTCCTCCAAGGGTATCACACTGCTATTCCCACAAAAATCAAAGTCATTTATTCTTTGGAGGCTATTTGATGTTTAAGAAGCCTTTCATCTCCATTTTTCTATTTTGGGATAAGAACCCAGGTATTCTGGATGATATTAAAACTTAAAGAACAGTAATATAGTAAAATATTTCATTACCAAGACTCACCTGTTGCTAAGCCCTCCCATGTAAGAGTTTTAGATCTCTAACAGGTAACTGGAGGCAGTTTTTCCCTGATGAAGGAAAAACAGTGACTTTGGAAGAGAAGGCCCTCAAAGACTTAAACGTGGAAATGAACTCCAAAAATAGAAATTGATTACATTTAGATTTTTATGAATTTAAGATATTTACGAGTATCCTTCTGTCTTCTGACTAAGCCACATAGCGTGTCTGTGCATCTTAGTTTACTTCATAGGCAAACAAATGAGACTTTTCCCTTTTTCTTGTGGAAAAATCAAAATGATAGGTGTTTCACCTGAAATTGATCCAGAAAGATAAATTGGGACTTACATGTGACACAAGCATGATTTTTACCCAAGTATGACAGGAGGAAATAACCTGTCAATATATCATATTGAGAGATGGTATGATTACGTATACCTATTGTATTTCATCCCAAATGGAGGCAGAGATGTGAGAAGGACAAGAAAGACATGAAAGACATTGAGGCAGAGATTGTATACAAGAGAGACAGAATAAGAGTGACTGGGAAAGAGGGAGGGAGACGAAATTACTTTTGAAGAAGATGAAACTAGTTCAAGATCCGTTTTGTATTAGTGTGAATTTTGAATAGTTCCCTTGGGCTCACATCATGCTCTTTCAGGGTTTATACTGGTCCAACTAAAGTCAGAGGCAAGGTCATTATTTCATGTAAATGCCATTCCACTGAAATAAACAGTGGAGTTTAACTGACTTAGCTAGTTACTTTTAACTTGGCTTTAAATATTACAAAAAAATTTTCAAAGAATGAATAGATCATCTCTGAGTTCAGCCCCATCATGTAATCTGCATGTCATTGATTCCTCATTCAGTAATTAACACAGGACAATTCAGGAATATCTATGTTATTAATAACAACCAAAGCTGAGCTTGAAGGCATCATAACCTGGATTTGCAGCTTACTGTGTGCCTGCCCATGTAATTGAAGAAATAGCTACTGTGTGATTAATAATCCTTATATTGTTACAGTTGTGGGGAGGTGGCCTACAATGAGATGAAGACTTAAAAATACCATTATCATCACTGATGTCTGTGTAACAATTGTAAATTTTAATGAATTTAATGTTCGTTTGTGTTTTTTTTTTTCCAATCTCCCAGTTATTACTTGCCATCATCTTCATATTTGAGTTTACTTCCTGTATTTGGGAAGGAAACAGTCCAGGGCACTTTCCTGGGGTCAGTATACCATCTGTCAGGTGAACGATGGGGACAAAAACCTGAGAGGAGCTGCTTTGTAAGCTGTTGTACCTGTTACACGTGCAAATACCTTGGGAAGCCATTTGTATGGCTTCCTCAATATTCTTCTTTCCATGCAGGGCTGAAAGAACAGGCCAAACACTATTTTCTGCTGCTGCAAAGCTATTTCACAGTCTGCTTCTGGAAACAGTAATTGTGGTTAACACTCTTCCAGTAAATAAATATTGGAAATATTTTGAAACTAAAGCTCTAGTGGGCTGAAGGAACTTACAGGTTGCAACTGCCTGATTTGGCAAACCCATCTGATCATCTGATACCAGCAGGAAATCATCTGTCATTATTATTATTATAATGAAAAAAATTCCAAGAACACTGTTAATATTGTGAATATTATTAATCCAAATCAATGATAAATATAACAATTCTGTAGATGGCACTGATAAGTTTATGCATTGCTTAAATCCCAGTCCCTTATATTGTAAGATTTCATCTCTCTATGATGAGTTATCACATATTTCGTGGTGCTTAGGCAGACACTTTAGTTAACTATGAGTTTGATAGCTTCTCCTGATCTTAATTACAGCAGCAAAATGTTAGGAACAGTCCTGCTTGTCAAATGTTTAAAATGCCAAACTCTTTTAAAGTGGTTTGCTTATATAAAAGATGTTTGTCAAGTCACAGAAGCAAAGAACATATGTGATCCATTTCACAAGAGTGAAATCCAAGGATCTACCTAAGGACACAGGAATTTTGTGAGGTAATATTTATAAATGTCATGAGTGGTGTGGTAACTGTAAATTGGCAGCCTTACATCATCCTGCTCTAATTGGCTTTGGATTCTGGTCTCTGCTCAGTCATCTGAATGTTAATTATTTCATATCATGGTTGAAAGCAGAGAAAAACAACTCTTTTAACTGAGGAAGAACAACCCAGTTGACTAGTCCTGTACGCCTTCCACTGTGATTTGGAGATGTGAGCTGAGAGGGCAATGCAGGGATGCTGAGGGCACCTGAGCTCTCTACTGGTGATGCTGGATTGTGGTGCAGCACACTGTATTTCTACTGCTAGCAAAATGACTCTTGCAAGAACAAAAAAACTCAAGGAACTTACAAAAGTTATCTTCTTCCATGAGTAAATAAATCATGGTATATAACATCCAGCTGCAGCATACTCAGGGGAAAAAATAGTTCCTTGTATTAATTAAAGTCTGTGATTTAAAAATTCACAGATGTCATGAAATGCAGAGTTAAGGCTCTGCTAAGTCTGTTCCTTATGCCTGTGCTATAAAAGGACATAGGAAGAAAGATAGTGGAAAAATAAGTATGGGATAAATAGAAATGCCACTTAAATTCCAAGTCCAGAAAGCACATAAATACATGTTTATTCTTAAGACTGCGATTTATCCTATCCAAGCCTGATGAAGTGAATGGAAGCATTGACATGTGTAAAAGTTAAGCACATGCTTAGGGATTTCACTGAACCAAAGATTCTCTAACCTTTGAGATTTGTGAAGAAAAATACTCTTAAATCTGAAAGGAACTTCTGTGTTTATTGTCAGAAGCAGACCTATCTAGATTATTTTCTAGATTTTGTTAACCTTAAAACCTTTACTCCTTCTATATTCTGGTCAAATAATTCTTTTTAGTGCTAATAACGTAGTGTCAAGAAATTTACTTCTACATCTTAATTCATTAATTTCCTGGACCTATTCCAACATTCTTTGTTTTCCCCCTTCAAGTCAACAGAAGTGCCCATATAACCAGGATTCATGCCTTTATTATTAATAAGGGCATGAAAATACTACGTTAATTTAGAAAATTCAGATTACACATGCCTGTAGATGGTTGCCTTTGTGACAAGGTTAATCTTGTTTGTAATTGTTAAGGTATTAAACTGCATGTGTCACACTGGGCTTTGTAACATTCAACTGGTTGTAGATGAGAACTTATGTTCTTCTTGTGAGCATCAGTACCTGCAAGTAAATTTAAAATGAAAAATTATAGTCTCTGTAACTTTAACAAATATCTATTAAATATGATTATGAAGAAAAGAGGTGTAACTTTGCTTGCAGTTGTGTGCCTTGTTGTAGTGAGGAAGGTCAGTTTTCTTCCACTTACATTTACACTTACATTTAATAGGCTTTAATATTGGGAAAAAAACCACTGAAAAAAGAAAATTAGTGTCTACTTCAACAACTGTACAGAATTGCCTTTCCATGTGAAAGAACTTTTCACAGAATCACAGACTCTTAATGGTTGGAAGTGACCTCAAGAGATCATGTAGTACAACTCCCGTGCCAGAGCAGGCCACCTAGAGTAGGTCACACAGGAACTCATCAAGGTGGGTTTTGAATGTTTTTTTGTCTGTTCATGTATTATTCTACCTATCTGAAAGGAAAAATCTTAGAATAAAAATGAAAAAGATCAATTAACAATTGGAAAATTGACTACTATCTTAGGAACCACCCAAAAGTTTAAAACCAAAGATGATAGTCAGGGAACTATCTGTAGTGTTCAAATCAAATAAAGGATAGTCAGGGCAGGAGGAATAAAATGCCTCTTAGCACACACACATATATTTGAAAATTGAAAGGTACAATTAGTTATGGCATAAATAATAATTTAGATGTGTCATAAGAAAGAAGCTGACTGCAAATCAAAATACAGATGCAGAGCTGAACAGTGTCATAGTATGACCACTGCAGTTGCATTTTGTGGATAAGCTAAGAAATGTAAAACTTCTTGTAATATGTTTTACTGGCAACTGACTGGAGGATTCCATTATCTCCAATGTAATGTCTCATAGAGGGGGATTATTCATGTACAGTCAGAAGACCCAGTTATTATGTCAGAGATCTTGCATCCCCCAAAACTTGGAGTCATATTTTGACATGAGAGCCATTCTGGTAAGGGGGAAAGGGCTGTAAAGATGGTTCCTGTACGAAGTTGCTCAAAACTCTCCCCAGCTCTGAGCCACACCCACTTCTGAGGCTGAGCCAATTAGATTCTTCCGTGATCACTTTTTAAGAAGAAGCCAGAAGAGGAGGGTTCTTCCTGTTCCTTTTTTTCTTCTGGCTCTTCTTTTTCTCTGGCTGGTGGTGGTGGAAGGTGTGGGAAGAGTGAGAGAAACAACCATGTGGACTCCAAGGTCAGTGAGGAAAGAGACGAGGAGGTGTGCTGGAGCAGAGACTCCCTTGCATTCTACAGAGAGGACTGGTGAAGCTGAGATTTGTTTGCATTTTGTTAAAGATCCAGCATCAGGGGCAGTGACTATGACCAGAAGAGGCTGTGTCCCATGTGAGGGACCCCATATTCACAGAAACTCTAATTGTGGGGAAGAACCTACGACAAAGAAGCTCATTAAAATTATGCCCAGAAGAGGCCCTGTCCCGAGGGAGGGATCCTGCACCTACAGAAGCTGCAACTGTGAAGAAGAACCCACACCAGAGAGATTCACTAAGGTCTGCATCTCATGTGAGGGACCCTGTATCGGCAGAAGCTGCAGCTGCTGGGAACAATTCACATCAGATAAGTTCATTAAGGACTGTCTCCTGGGGAAGAGACCTCATATCGGAGTGGGGGAAGAATGCCAGGAGTTGTCCTCATCTGAGCAGAGAGAAGTGGCAGAGCCCATCTGTGAGAGACTGACCACATCCCCCATTTCCTGCCCCCCTCAGCCATTGAGAGGGGAGGAGGTAGAGATATCGGGAGCAGTGAGCTGGGCCCGGGAAGAAAGGAGGGATAGGGGAGGAAGATCTTAAAGTGCTGAGTGTAAAGTGCTGGCCTTCTTGAACTGAGGGGCCCAGAACTGGACACAATATTCCAGTATGGTCTCACGAGGGAAGAGTAGAGGGGGAGGAGAACATCTCTCAACCTACTGCCCACAGCCCTTCTAATACACCCAAGGATGCTTTTGGCCTTCTTGGCCACAAGGGCACGTTGCTGGCTCATGGTCATCCTGCTGTCCCCCAGGACCTCCACTTTCCCATGCACTACTCCGTAAGAGTTCATTCCCCAACCTGTACTGGTACCTGAGATTATTCTTTCCGAGATGCAAAACTCTACACTTGCCTTTGTTGAATTTCATTAGATTTCTCCCCCCCAACCCTCCAGCCTGTCCAGGTCACGTTGGATGCCAGCACAGCCTTCTGGTGTGTCAGCCACTCTCCCTAGTTTAGTATCATCAGCAAATTTGCTGACAGTGCCCTCTGTTCCCTCATCAAGGTCATTAATGAATATATGTAGGAATGTAACAATTATCATAGTTACTCTGCAAATGCTCAGCAGAGAAATATGTGGGCAGGCTCTAGAAGTATACAGTTGTGCAAGCACAATGTGGTTCCATAGTATGGGAATTTGGGGTTTCCCTGCTGTAAGATGGTATATCCCTCTGTGACACTGTACAGCCACTGTCCTAACAACTTTCTGTACTATGTTCTTCACCAGTCCATGGGCAGCTGGAGGCTTCTGCTTTGCATTTTGAGTGCTTTGGCTCAAGGGCTGTCTTTTTCTTCACTCGTTTTTCAGTCATACACCAGCTAGCACAAGGGAATCCAATCACACACACCAATAC